>JAODAF010326081.1:0-15358 GCA_027574765.1 Molpadia intermedia
CCCCTTTTCAGAAATCCTGGATTCGGCACTGATTTGATTGGTAGGGCTTGTCGCCCCTTCCCTCCCCTATCCCTCCCAAAAAAATTGCAATCTTCCAAGTGCCATACACAAACCAACAATATAGTCAAATGTATCTCCCAGGGTGGTATAGTTGATATGGGTATCTTCTATATGATGTTGGTATACTCTTAAATGATGGTGGGACACCCCTTTTCCTTCTGCTAACAAAATCCTAGCTATACCACTGGTAGCATTACCCCTACTGTGGTTCTATCTGTTTGTTAATTTGTGTGGATAATCTTTCCTTTGATTCTACACAATCAAGTATTGACCAAGCTCAATTGAGCCAGGTTTTTCAAAAGTGAGAGGGTTAAATTGTGGTGTTTTTGCATTAGAGTTTCCAACTGAAATGGGGGGAGGGGATCTTTGGACTAAAAATTATGTATAAATATTTTGTGCTCCTTGCATGTCAATTCGACAATTGTAATTTTTATTCAAGATTTAGGACAAAGGGTTGACCAGGTTGCCTCTTATGGTATCTCTTCCTGGTATAAAGGAAGAATATCATTTCAGAACAAATCAAATATTTTATGGAATAAAGGATGAATCAAAACAGACATGATAAATAAAGGCATCTCATAACAATACCCATTACCCACCTACCAACACCCCTTCCAATATGATCAATAGTAAGCCTTTGGCCCCCTCATACCAAGAAAACTGCCACACACATGGTGACATGGATATATCTTCTTTTGTAACAAATGTGACATATTTCTGTTTTTCATTGCTGAAAAAATAAATGAATGCCCTTTTATAGCTCTTTAAATTAGCACCTCTCGATATTCAATGGAATGGTTGGAAATTTTCCAAACAGAATAAAAAAATCATTCCAGTTACTGTTGACATATTCTTTGTCAACAACAAAATTTTCTTTCTGAAGTTGGGAATATTGCGCGGAAAATCCTTGAAAATCCAGACGCGGAAATCGCAAAAGCTAGCTTTATAGCTGGCAATAAAGGAAGGACAAGACCATTGCGCAACACACACACACTACTAAAAGAGGTTGCCAGATGCTAAATCGCGGTAATTAGGGACATGCAAGGGTGTTATACGAGGTAAGTATGTCGCTCGTAAATTCCCAAACCAGGTAAGTTTTGGTGAGTTTATAATAGTTCATCATGGTTTCTTAACCCTTCATGTACCGCGCCATATCTACAGTGCAACACGTCTTTACTTGTTGACGCGGAGCTCGTCACTGCTACTTAACGGCTTTTTCGAGCATGTACCCTCGTTGCCCAAGCATGAAGCTATTACGTAACCCCGGACTGAAAATTTTGCTGATGAAAAAATGATGAGTAAAAACGGTTTTTGGATACAGGAACAAAACTTTAGATTTTATGGGAAATCTGCTCAGGATAGAGTGAACCATACTAAATCATACCAGTTATGAATTTCCTTTCACATACTGTACAATGTTCAGGCAATATGTCTCTCGAGTGGCACAGGTATCAAATAATTACAGGAGCAGAAACCGACAGTCTGACAAAAAAGAGAAGCAGAGATAGAAGGAATAACTGGGGTATAATCTTTTGTTTTGGTGTTACGCTGGCTGTGGAATGCTCTGTGCTTATGTGACATGCATGCATGTTATTTGAGCTTGTATACATGAAACTACAAAGTCAACAATTCAAAAGGAATAAAAATGTGCCCCATAGAGAAGGTCATTAGGCCAATAGTTGCCTCTTATTCAATTGTTTCCACATGTGCATGAATTTCCCAAATGGATTTTGTATTTTGTTACTCTTGAAGCAGCTTACATTAGTTGGCATATTTTGACTCATATCAATCCCTAGTGGTCAAACTGTATGGTTTTAAGCAGAAACATATCAAGCAATAAAATGACTCTCAGTCAATTGACATTCCTTTATGATTTTGGGAAAGAAAGGTAGAACCATTTATGTCTTTATTATAATCAAACCTACACCCTGTGAAGAATTTATGGATCTTGGGAGGACAATTACATCTCTTGTGCTAAAACCAGACCAACTGTAGGGAAAGGGTTAATAGGTCTTAATAGGCTAACCGCTAACCGCACACAAATGTCATTGAACACACTGAGCCATAAGACATGTATATCTTGTAGTTAGATGAGGCATTGCCTAAACATTGTACACAGGAACTGTAGTATACTACATGTACAGTTCCTATAGGCAATGTTAGTTAGTTTCCTGGATGTTGGTGTTGTGGATGGAAGTCTGGTAGTGAGGGTTGTCACCAGTGATGGTGGACAGGTTGTATTTGTGGTTTATTTCTTTTAAAGAGTAGCAATTGGATTGTTACCTTAATGGAATAAACATGTGAAATTGTATACATTCCTTTTGAACTTCATTCATTGTCTCAATTCTAATTCCACCTAACACCATGTACAACATGTAGAATGGTTGTTAAATAAGGGTAGGCTAAATTTATATAGAAGAAGTTATCGGTTACTAGAATAGAAAAAATGGGTTATTAGTTACATTAAATTCTACATGCTTGGCCATGGCATATTTTAGTATTTTACAACATTATGGATCAATTACCTTTACCCTCTGTATAGTGTATCATCATGTATCACCTCCCATTTAAGCATTCCATTCTAACAAACAGATATTAGGATCAAGTGTACTGCACAGGAGAATGACCAGTCTCCTTTTGTAAAATCAATTATTGATTGGTCTACCCAATTACTAAAAGCAGTTTCAACATAATGTCTACACTAATGGGCATAGGAATCTACATTTTGGCATTCCAGTCTGATTCTAATGTAACAATCTAGAGTGTAAATGACAGTGAAATACATTAACAAGCACTGTGCTATGAATAATTGCCTTCCAATGCCTCATTGGGACTCAGATCCAGTAAAATGAGTGACCAGAATTTGCTACATTAATTTTTCAGTCAGGGTGAGTCAGCAGTTATTTCATGCTCAGGCTTGGAGTTAACAGCTTTGTAATGTGGTATGTCTGTGTTTGCTCACAATGGAGTGTGATTTGCAACACACATCCGATACTGATGGAAATGTCTCATCCATTACCTGTAACTATTATTGGTATATACTGATACTATACTTGCATTGAGAAAGGCTCTTTTACCAGACAACTGAGACAAGATGTGAAATTAATGGAAAAAGCAATTGTGTCTTTGAAGGAAATGTTGAAAACAGGTCTATGCTATAGATTAAAGAAGTGAAGGATGGATTAAAGTGGAACATGGTGCTTCATTATAGATATTTGTTTGCAGCTACATTTATTAACAGTTCTCCCTTCCAAGAGTAAAACAGAGAAATTCAGGAAGGGCTGTTTTCCTCACATTTGCAATTTACAAGGTATTTTAATAATCCAGCAAATATTCTAACTTTATAAATATGTGTGAGTTATGACTTATGTAGTTCGTTGGTCGTGGCTCGTTGTATATAAGTCTGGATCAATTTTAAGTTACAACTTATCTTATTGTAAGGGGTCTCATTTAATATTTGACTTCAGGCTCTTCAAATATCTTCGTACATAAAGGACTCCAGGGACACTTGACTGTATATTCCAAGAGGATCAAGGTTCTAAAACAGGTCCTGTTGATTAGTACGAGTTCACTCCTCAGCTGTTACCTGGTTGAACTTGAGACCTCTGGGCTACTTGTCCAAAATATCATGGATATAGGCTACCCTTCCTGTAGACAAATTTTTTCAGTCACTATGTATGACAGTTACAGTAAGTAAAAGGAATTGCAACATGCTATTCCTTTCTTTCCAAATAAATAAATGGACAAATTTGCTCCAACCCTGGCAGTTTTCGGGTACATACTACATAGCAGCAGTGTATGTAATACACGTAAATGATTGTAATATCCTATTAATTACAGTAATAGTATTTCTAGCCTGATTAATGCTTGACACTGCTATCCTTGAACATTGGGGGCAAAAGTAGGGATCATGTTACATAATATTACACTAGTACTAACAGACTTTTCATTAACACTACACCACAGTGCAATGAAGGTGGATTGGCAACTTAGGTTAATGTTTATATAGTGTGGACTCCTGTCAATAAGAATCATTGCTGGCATAGGTTATCAGTGGCAGACCCTGACAGTACAATGTCACCAGGATAAAAAACATCTCAGATCATCTTGATTGCAGCAGAGGATGTTGCATAGAGGCTTCATGCAGAGCATGCTTGATTTAAACTTCTGGGGTGTTAATGTTATTTTGGTTCAGTGATGCAATTATCAGGACCCATAGATAAGCCATAAGATGGAAGTCATGGCATCTGAATTTAACTTGGTTTTATGAATCCTACTAGCAATTCAGTCTAGCAGAGAGTTCATTATCTTTAATTGGTGTCAGTTGGGTGATCCGATCAATACCTTCTAGTGTTCAGTTTGTATGAGGGAAAGCAAGGAGGATCGTAATTGGCAACCTAACTGAGGTAAGGTTGCATGAGGCTGTATTGAAAATGACCTGACAATCATAGGAAAGGATCACTTTGATCACCTCATATGTGTATGGAATTAAATATATTGCATGTTGGCTTTCATGCACTCAACGACATTATATAAAATTACATAGATAACTTTTAATTAAATGTACACATCAGCATCCAATGTTTATTCCATTATCTACATAAGAATTATCAAATTGCATTGAAAGTGCCTGTTGTGGCCTGATTCTAAGTGTTAATTACACTATTTGTGTCCTCAGTTACAGTACAAAATGCACTGTAATCAGCCCCATTTAGATGGCTCCCACAGTCCACCGTGCCTACATGTATCATGCAGTAGCTAAGTGACTATAGCGCCCTCTTCCTCCTATGTTTCCATCCTGTCACATTGCATGTTTTCACCTCTGGCAGTTGTTGGTTCTTTGCTGAGAGAAAAGGAATCTATGTGGCATATGTGTGACTGATGCCCTGGCTTGGTAACTCAATGACAACACACATACATTTAAGGTAGGTAGAAAGATGTGCCGTAATAAGTATCCTATTGTGTTTGGAGTTCATCTCCTGGATATTAATAAGGTCACAGGGTCAAACATAAATACTAAATATCTCTGTAGCCAATTGTCGGAATTTATTCATACTTAGATTGATAGTTCAATTTTAAAGCAAGTGGAAACAAATTTAGGGCGGGTAGTAGGCAGAGGTTAAATGTACACGTAGGCCAATGCCTCTGGCATTTCTTGTCATGGTATGCTTTAATATCAAATTAACATGCAAATGCTGAAAACATAAACATTGCCTAGCTCTACTTAATCATAATGAAATAAAACCTACAGTCCTTTGTCAGCAGACTTAGGTTCTTGCAAAGAAAATTCAAATATTTAACTTTATTAGCTGCTGGCCAGATAGGAATGCTGTAATGTAGCCAAACTATTCATTACACATCAAAGTGACAACTGTGGAGGCTATTCATGCTTGGCTAAAATATTTTCATTGTAAACAATATTCATTGCCTGAAGCTGTGAATAAAACCTCACTGTGGCTAGTAAGGAAGAGATGTTTATCATGAAAACCACATCCCCTGCTTATGTGGAAACAAATTGACACAACATATTGCCCTTTGTGCAATAGTTGATTTATTGACTTCCAAAGGATCTTATCATGATAGGAAACTCAAGCTTCCACAAATACGTTGCAAACAACTTCCATGTCCCATAAATATCAGAAGATATTAGCAAAATAATATCAGCTTCAATGTGGGAAAAGTTTGATCTGTGTCCATTCATACCTGCATTGTACAAGAGACACATTCCCAAGCAAATCAACACACAGAGAGGATGTTATCCACTGATGTTGTTGCAAGATTAATTTTTTCATGATTTAGAGCAGCTATTGTATTAGTAAATGTTCTAAATTAATTTATTAACTTTAAAGACCTTTTCATCAAAAGTTGTTTTTTGGTGATGTCATAGTTCAGCATTTATAACGTGAATTTTGAAGTCCATCTGCCAGTACTGTACATCATAGAAGATACATTCATTATGCTGCCCTCATCTTGTGCCACAATTACCCTTAATACCGATCCGGGAAAACCTATTCTTCATTGGGAACCTTGTCTTTTGCCCATTTTTGTATAGGATTATGCTTGAAATTATTTAGAAAGTATCTTCTACAGTGTTGGTGGTTCTAAGATGCTCTGGGATACTGTTCTGAGCAGCTTGTCACTGCAGAGCACAAATTGGCCAAAAGGGCGCCAAATTTGCAATTTTTTCAAGCCAGGGGGGGGGGGGGGCATTTGCCCCCCCTGGGTATTCCTCCCTGGGTCAATGGTACCTCTGCCACTGAGTCAGGTTAAAAATATAAAAAAGGGAAAAGATTGACAACTGTATGTGGAGTCTTCTGGAGTTGATCCCAGTTTGACGGATCATATTTTAGCCAATGCTGTACTATTAGTATCCCACTTTGTGTGTTGATCAGTTGCCTGTTTTTTGTATGCACGTTTGCACTCTCAATTCTATTACAGTTTGTTGTGATTGACGTACAGTAATGTAAGGTACAAGTGATTTGGCCAGAGATGGTCAATGTTATTGTGGCCCCAAAAAACAGCAGATTTCTGGCTGATCTCCTGAATGATCTAGAATGTGATTACACATTAATTAGGGCTATTACAACGTACATTTGATAGATTAACTTTTGGCCAGAAAATGTCACAGGTCATCTTGCCCTGAAAAAACGACAAGTAAATCCCTGCTTAGTCGATTTCCTGGCTGTAATCACATCACGCAAGAAGAAATGGTCACCTCAGTACATATTAAATGGCATCACAGTAATTTTTACAAATTCATAAAATCGTTAACTAATTTTTGCATGCATGGAAATAGTTAATAAATAAAATAAAATTGAATAGAAAAGTAGTATCATACAGTTTCTAACATTGTATTAACCTATTTTCTAGTATCGCTAAGTAGTAAATGTTTGTTATGATGGCACATACAGTATTCAAATGTACTCAATTGATGGTGTGAAGCTGATGAAATTTCTAGTAGACTACTATCACCAGTATATTTCAATCAATTCATCAATTGATGTTGCTCTTCATCCACATAGATGCTACAGTATATTGCAGGTTTCCAGTGTAGCACAGTACACATCAAAGACAGGTTTACTGTTAGGAGTTCATATTGTCCTTTAATAGAGAACCAATTTAGTTGGTTTCTGTGTTGTACATCATCCAGTACACATGCTGTGGTGTTTGATTAATGCAGCCATCGCTATAAGCAGTGCATGTCATTTGTAGAGCCAACCGCAACCTATTATAATGTGTGGATGATTGTACATAAAATTTCTATCCCCTTTTCATTCACAAGATTTTATTATCCATTAGCAAAGATATGATTCTATATTTAATAATTTGGTTGTTGTGAATTTAATTGTTTTTGGGTGATGAGGAAGTTTGCATCGTCATGCATTGATGTGTGTGAAAACATGTATTTGATGCATGGGTGCTATTGTACACAAAGTACAATTGATATATGTGTGGAAGCAAATGACTGGCTCCATTATTAAAATGCCATTCTGAGAACTCATTAGCCATCTCTCAATTAATTGTCTTGCAGTGAGATGTGTAGAGCACATGCTGTGTTCTCTTACCAACCTTATAAGACATGTTGCTTTTAAAAAGGAGAATTCATGAAAAAACAGACATTTATGTGCTCTTTTGGGGTGTTTGGTCATGACACAGTGACCCATTTGCATTACCATTATCATATATATGCAAACTTGCAAATTGAATGTTTGTTATCATCATGTTACAAAGTAGCAAGAACACCACATTGATGGAAACTTTTTGCTTTGAGGTTGCCAGTCAGAATAAGATAATGAGCCATGAACAGGTCGGTCGATCCACCCAGACATTATGCAGGCAATCTCTGAATCTATTCCTGTGATAATTGTGTTTGTATCCACACTTATGTAAGTTTTGTTAGTATTTTGACAGAGGGCAATATGCACTTTAATTTGAGGCAGTCAAAGTCCCTGAAGGTCATGAAGTATGTATTGATCATGATGGATACTTCCTAACAGAAATCTAATCCTATGTAATGGGATGTTATCTGTCCCATGAAACCACAGGATATCTGGACAGAGTAACCACAGCCCCTGTGAGGTTACTACTTTCCTCTTACAGCTCCACTGGAAGGATGTATCACTTCCTGTTATCATGTTTAGTGAAAACAAGAAACTTCAGATGGAAATTGTTTACTAACTCACCTAGCAGAACATCCATTTTAGAAGCAATCATAATCATGGTAGTGGGGTGAGCAGTTTTCCTTCCATAAATAGGCTAGTAGGTTGAAATATGCTGAATGGATGATTAGCATGGCTGATATAGACTTGTAAATAATCACACCAGCAGAGTTTTGGTTATCTAATTGCATCGGAACCATCTAAGCACCATTGCATTCTGGTTTTAAAATGGCTACACAATTGCTTACAGTTAGAAACAAGTTTGCATGTACATGAAAATATATGGCATTGTACGGCTATCACTAATATTATTCAAATTTGTTACTACAAGTTGATTTATGGTGGGTATGTTCATCCAGTATTACATACAATTGGTCACAGTTCTGCAGTTACCAGGTTTCTAAAATGAAAGTGGAAAAATATAGCCTTGAAATAACTGTATTAATTAGAAAAAAATGATATATATAGATAAAAATGAAAAACTGAATAAGTCAATGCCTGTAATTCCTTTGATATTTCTCTGTTTGGAGTTTAAGTGGTACATGTATAATGATTTACAAGTTAACGAGATCCATCAGTTTGATTGTCACTGCATCAGGACTACTTCCTACTGTTACAGCTTTAACTTAATTCACCAATTGATACATTATTATATTTCCTTGATTTAGAGCATGCACTATTAATATGTTGACCTACTGTATAATCCTAATTGATGTATTAATTTTGACTGCAATTCCTGTCAGTCTAAACCTGATAAGTTGTGATCAAAAGGTCAGGCTATTTATGTGAGTTCTCCCAATTAACCCTTCCTGTGAGCGTCCAAAACTGGATCGACTGTTAACCGGTAATCTCTAAGCATGGCCCAATGCAGCATCTGTATTAAAATCGTTGATGACATCATAGCAATGCTGGACATTTCCCTGTCTGCCTACTCGAAAACCTATAAACTACTTTAGTTTTGCACTTTGCATGAACGTATAAAGACGTGTACGCCTTTTGCATTTTCTGAAACTGTCAAATTGATACAGTAAGGGGTAACCAATACACTGAAATTACATAATTGCTATACCAACTTCTACAGTACTTTCTATTCCTGGTTCCTTGCCTACAGCAAAGGAACCTATGCATTGAACTCGGTGTGTGTGTACGCATGTGTATGTAATGCTCCATATGGAGTAGATGAATCCTGTTTTTGCAAGGTCAAAATTTAAAATAACTCAGCAATTGAAAGGTCACCAATATTCAAATTTGGTAAGTTGTTGGGTGATAAGGGGTACTTGATGATTTGTGTTAGATGTGATATCATGCATATTTATGAGGGGGCAAGGCTAAATTTGATAGTGATAAAAAAATAGTATGTATACAATGTATACAAACTATTTTTATCACTACCAAAACGGCTAGCCTAGGCCTATGTTATAATTTTTGTTTGTTTTGTTTACCGTGGAACTGGTACAGATGAAAACGAGTATTCGGTATTTGTTCGTTTTTAGGAAGCGATAATCGAATAGCAAATTACTCGCTAATGCACAGCCCTAGTATACATGATATCTCAACAAGGGAATGATGGATGTTTGTCATAGTGGATGGATGCTCCATAGGAAATAGGTGAACCCTATTGCTTTGGTGCTCATGTCTGAATACTAATGAGGTTACAGGGTCAGAGTTCAAAATCTTAAAATGCCTTAATTTTAAAATTAACTCCGCAATCGAAAATCTGAATCACAATTCATTCAAGTCTGTTATGAAGTTGATTGGTGATAGCAAGTACTTGTACACTACAATGTTCAGGCTCCATTGTATGTATTGCAATACATGTACACTACAATGTTCTTCTCATGTTTATACATCATTTCCTTCTTTGATTATCATCTTTTCATCTTCCAATGATGAAGGCAGCAGTGGAACCTATGAACTCAAGTCTGTGTGTGTATGTTTGTGACCATTGAGCTTGTGAACACATATCTCAAGCTAATGATGGATGGATGTGGTACTTGAAATATATGATGGTTATGGGTGGTAGGTGACCCCTGTTGTTTTTGTGGCAGGTCTCAAGAGTATTTATGTGTGGGCACTGGGCAGGGTTTACTATAAAGTGCTACCGTGTTGGTGTTACCATAACATGTTGGCTTTTTAACTGACAATAATTATATATACATCATCTGAACCATCAATGAGTCTCATTCTGGTTTAGACTGGGTTGTCTTTAATAGTAATCTTTCTTTTCTTCTTTTGTAGATGAAGCACGAACTTCCAAGTCAGGAATTCTTGTCCATTGTCATGGAGGTGTCAGCCGATCTGTCACCGTGACTGTTGCCTACCTCATGCAAAAGCGAGGGCTTTCACTAAATGATGCCTATGACTTTGTAAAACAAAGAAAAAACAACATAGCACCAAATGTCAACTTTCTGGATCAGTTACAGGACTTTGAGAGCGAACTTGTCAGCAGTCCATGCCGACACGGACGATGTTCCTGTACGTCAGTTCAAGACAAGAAGTGTCTAAGTCCAGATGCTGGTTTTCTATCAGCTTCGTCCAGTGAAAGGACAACCCCTCTCAGTACCAATACAAGTATCAGCTCAGCAGAGAGCAACCTAAGTTTTTCATATAGTTGAAAATACAACTCCATTTAGAATGTAATTACTTGTAAATATTCACAAAAAATATCAACCAAAGATCATTATAATAGTTATAAGTAAAAGGAGTGATCTCTTAGTTCAATTACCTATCAACTGTATCATTTCCATCTATGTCATAACTGTGGTTTGACTTTTCATGGCATCTTCAACAGAAATTTAATCAATTGCAATCCCAGAGTCCAAATAAGTGGATTTGGACTTCTTCATAGCTTATGAGAGACTGCCAAAATTTCTGATTGGATGGAAAAGATTGAAATGACATTCTTACAAATGATAAAATATTTTATTTAGAGATTGGTATTATAATCCTTTACATTTATGTGAAAGGTGCTTCAAATTGGTGTTAGAAAGTGAAAACCAGCAAATATATTTCTCCAAATTTTGATTGTTTAAGTACTAGACATTAACATATTTTTTTTTTTTTTTTACATATATAACAATTGCATCCAGTTAATGAATTTGTCACAAATTTCATTCATTTTACTCAGTGTTCAGCATCTTTATAAATAAAGTAGAGGTAACCAAAATCAAATCATCTGGGGGCACAAGCCCCTGACTGGTCTTGAGGGAAATTAATATTGTTGTAGGATTTCAATCTAGTTAGGATTTATACCTCTTTGAGAATATAGCATCCTCATTAGCCCCCAAAACAGGATACATACAGTGATATATTGTATTCCTACCATTATATGCTACTGTATGTATGTAGTATTAGTGACATTTGGGTAGGAAAATGAATGACCAAAGGGACCTGTCCCGAGTTTGGGCAAGATTTGTTATAATTGTGTGTATTCATATCTCACAGAGAATGGTTGTTGAGGTCCATTAGAGCTTTAAAGGGATGTTTACCTACTCTCCCTAATCAGATTAGTTACAATGGGTTCATTGAAAACAGGAACAAAACTTGTTGTTTGCATTACAAAAAGACTGCTCTCATATATGAACCTTTACTTTGCAGAGATTTACTTCTGATGACCTATGGATTGCAATGTTATCAGCAATTCTTGAGAATGGTTGGGATTCCAAGGTCTTTGTTTTTGTGTACCAATAGTTGATAAATAGACATAAAAAATATGAAATATATATGATAAACAGCTATATACTTTTTACCATGTTGATTGTATGGAACAGTAATGATAACATGTGCCAGTTAGTGTGATGTCATACAGTCATGTTGGTCTCTTTCATGTGATCTATGCAAATAGGCAGCTGAGCTGGGCTGTTCTTTGTAGGTTGTATATAATATTAGATGTAAATAACTTTGTATGTACAGTTCAGTTTCTATAACTTTGTAGGTACATAATTATGTACATAAATTTGGTCTTGTTCATAGGAGTAGTTCACATTTCCAGCACTTTTGGTAACACGTGGCAAGCATTTCTTGTTCCCAATACAATTTTTGAAAGAATTTGTACAAAGATAAATATGCCAGGCTCATTTGACAGACTCACTGTTGGTGTGTCAATCCCTTCATTGAAATCGGTTCACTTTGCAATTATTGAGGGCAAGGGGCTTTGCAATTGTCGAGGGCGAGAGGGTAGGTTGGGTCTCGGTTGCAAATATATATTTAAATTGTACAAATGGGTAATTACACTTTCATCAGTGAAAGGTTGAGGTATACTTGTCCACAACCTTTACATAATATCTATTGGGTAGTGGGTACATGCACAACATGCATTCCCTATAGCCAACTGTGTAAAATTCAAAAGCACAGAATGCAGGTCTACAGTTTGTTGCTATGAACCTGAGATTGATTATCAGTGGAATGTGAACTATCCCTATTAGGACAAGAGACCATGAAAAGGGATTAAAATCTGTAAATTCTCCCAAATAAAATTTCTTCCATACAATATTGTTTGCTTAGCTTTTGTATTCAGATATATGTAGGTCAAGGGAGGTGGGGAAAGCCATAACTCTCTGTGGACTATTGGACAGTATAACAATGAATAAGAGCTTAAATAGGTAAGCCTAAAGAAGGTCATGTGCATTTATGAAAGAGAACTTTTATTTTAATGGTAACTAGCAGGTTGGTCCTTTGCTTAAATGAAAACACAAGCTGTTGGTGTCCTAGGGCTAAAAAATAAGGCTAAGAGGAGGGCATGCCAAAAGGTAATGGAATGGGTGAGAAAAAATCAGGTACAACAAGTTGTTGAGGGATCCTGTCAAAAACAAACTTCCCAAAATAATAGGACCATTCATCATTATAATGACATGGTCAAGAACAATTACAAATATGAACTCCCTGGTTGTGGGAGGTGAAGTCTAAAAGCAGAAAACACCATAGATTTCCACACATTTAGATTTCTGCCACATGATTGAAAATCTGCAATAAGGGGATAAAATAGCTTGGCAGACAAACTGTTTGAATTATTAATGTCTATGCACTATGCAGGTGTGTTTAAATGCAGTGCTATAACATGCCAACTATTAAACACAGTTCTGTTACATAGGTCCTATACTGTACAGGGTGTACTAAATGTGATCATTATGGTAGAATTAAAAGATTTTCTAACATCTGATTCACCATGATATTGAAGGAGATACGTTGACCTGTCCATTTTAACATTTATTAATTTAGTGAGATAATAGGTGCTTGACTATGTTGCTGTTCCTGCTATTCAGTCCAATATTATCATGGTATTTTTGTTATGCAGAACCAGCAATGGTTCTCCTTTTGTACTTAATACTGAAGAATGTATATATGTCTCATAAATGTAAATAAAATATGCCCATATTCAAGGGCAAAATGGTATACCTTGAGCTAGAATATCACATTATGCAATGATGGTAATTTTCTGTTTCAATGATCCTTGCTTTTAAAGAGTTAGATCGGTGCTAAAAACTGCTAACCATGTACTTCAAGAATTTTTTGGTTTTGTTTATCCTATAATAATCTCAGCATCATAGTTCAAATTGTATAACAATAAAAATTCTAAAAAAGCAGAACTATGTTTATAACTTTTAACAGCCTACTGTGCAAATGTCACTATCATCAAACTGTCTTTAATACAGAAATATGTCTAGGTATTCTTCCTAGTTTCCCCACCTTGTTATTACTCATTGCATCCCTGACATTGGAATTACTTAATGTGACCCTCACCACAGACCGAGTAATAACATTTTTTCAATGCAAATAAAAGTACTGAGAAGCAACTTCCTTTTGAAGTTTATTTTCAGTCAAAATTATGAGAAAATTAAGCAACAAGAACAATCAGCTGCAGCCTTCTGCCAACTTTAATAGAGTAAATGTTTAAACTTTTTTCACCTCTAATGAAAAAGGAGCCAGAATGATATTAATAGAAACTATGCTATCTGGTGATATATGGTGAAATTGTCAGATTTGAACTGATGTACATTTACTGCTCTGAATTTTAAACAATTTCACCAGATCTGGGTTTCAATTTCACCAGATAGCATCATTTCTATTAAAACCATTCTGGCTCCTTTATCATTGAAAGTGAAAAAAGATGCTAGCAAAACAAAATGTCAGGCAGGAATGTCCATCCTACTTTAGGTGAATTGATTTTCATGGATTGGAAATTGAACAAAATTCCTTAACTAGACCTGATTTCACCAGATCATATTTCATTTCCAAGAGAGGCTTTCTCTGGTTACAACAATCTCACATGATGGAGAGGAATACAGGTTTGTTTTAATGATGATTAAACAGTAATAGTCCATCCTGTATTTAGGTTTTTTTTTTTAAAGTTATGGTTTGGTAGACTAGTAGCAGTATGTTGGTTTGTGTTGCCATCTGGTCAACTATAAAAGAATATTGTACACTTTTCCAAATACGGAAGAGATTTAGATAACATTACTCCATTGTTAATTTTTTCTTGTCTTGAATGTCTTTTACAAAGGTTCAACTCCAGGTGGTCTAATTAAAAAGGTAGAGCAACAATATGATACATAGTCTCTTTGGCACATTATGGTTCCAAACTCTGTGTCTGTACACTCACCAAGAGAATAATAGATGTTCATCATACTTAGTGTATGGATGCACCATGGTGAGTAGAGTAACCCTATTTTGGTGCTCGGGTCATGAACTCACAGGCCTTGTAAAGGCTGTGAGTATTGTGACACTTTGGTTAAAGTTTGCGTCAACTTTTTAGAATTGCTCTCTTTCTTTCATCTTTAGCATGATGAGAGGCTTTAAAATGATATATGACCTGGATTTACAAAACACATGGATGCCCCATGGTGAATAGATGAACCCTATTGGCATAACTTATATAGTATAAATGCATTATTGTCCAGTAATAGAGGCATATTGGTTTTGATCATGAGTATTAATGTGGTCAAAGGTTGAAATTAAACTACACAACCAAAAGTAAAGTTGATAAATTACTGGAAACAGTTCTGAATTATTGACTTGTCTAGTTGACCACAACACAGCATGAAATTGCACATACATGCTTGCATAGCAGAGATGCCAACTTTGAAAAACACTTTTCAGTACTCAAGAGGCCAAAAATCAGTATTTTGCGAACAAAATCAGTA
>JAODAF010327192.1:0-15355 GCA_027574765.1 Molpadia intermedia
ATTGATTTTGTGAAAATCTAGGGTTTTTGTTTGATTCTAGTGTTGTTAATGAAGATCTTACCCTTCCTGACCCTTACCTTCACTAAATTAAAACTGGGTTGGTGGTTTTGGCTACTAGTGTTTTAGTGTTAGTTATGAATCCTATTGACATTATCTTACTGATTTTGTGAAAATCTAGGGTTTTTGTTTGATTCTAGTGTTGTTAATGAAGATCTTGCCCTTCCTGACCCTTACCTTCACTCACTAAATTAAAACTGGGTTGGTGGTTTTGCCTACTAGTGTTTTAGTGTTAGTTATGAATCCTATTGACATTATCTTATTGATTTTGTGAAAATCTAGGGTTTTTGTTTGATTCTAGTGTTGTTAATGAAGATCTTACCCTTCCTGACCCTTACTATAAACTAATAAATTCAACTAAACTAATATGGCAAGAGAAAGCCGCTGGGTACTTATCTCTCTAACGGGAAAGCACAAATAATAGGCAAGGATTTGAGCAAACTATAAAAACAATTATCAATATTGAATTAGTGGGCAAAGATACTGAATGTCTCGTTTCTTGGTTGCCGATGTCTGTAGGTTCGATAGTCTCTCAGAAATTGTACAATCTAGAAACGCTTCAGAAAGTAATTGTAAACCGTATAATAGGTGTTTAAAATTAGACTAGTGAACCATGTATCTACCATATATGGACATCACTATCAAGTACTAGGAAATTCAGGCAGTATATGGTCTGTGAAGTTACCGATGTTTTAAGAATTTTATTATGTCAAGCTTCACTCATTAATGAGATATGCACCAAAAACATTAGTGCCCACTAACTCATGACAAATCACATGTATGACAAGTACTGCAATGACCAAACATTTACTTCTTGAGGTATTATAAGCTGGGTGTCACACACGCACATATCTACCACCATATATAGTACAAAGAAATCTACAGGGAAAGCACTATGGGAAGGTATTATTACTCTTAAATTAATATTTAACAATCATATTCCAATTCCTGATATGAACTTTGTTTGGTTACATGAACATTTAGGTTTAAACCTTTAGGTTTAAGGTTTAAGCATGAACATTTAGGATTAAGCTTTGTGTATTGTAAACAGGTTTACAATACACATATGTAAGGCAGATTTCTTTCAACCTTTAATACAATTAGCATATCATGAGAAATTGATGGTGCTGTGATAATTAAAATCACTGGCTAAGATAAATAATGGCAAAGAAAGTAGTCAAAAGAGGTAGTATAGGGTAACACAGGATAATATCTTTGAGCAAAGCCACTACTGCACAAAACTACAAAGAAAGCACTATGGGCCAAACATGGAAGAAGGGGGGAGGGGGGGGACATGATATAAGATCTATAGAGTGAGCAAATTAGCCTGAGTTTGGATCACTCAGAACTACATACCCCAGATCTGCATATTCCTAGTTCTACATTTTCCTAGACTGGGATGAGAAAACTGGAGTGAGAACATGCATGATATATGATTCAGAGAGAGAATATGATCATCTATTCATGAGAGTGTGATGAATAATGGCCAATGATGAATGATCAATACTGGCCAATTGCCAATGAAATATGCATAACATATGCAGTAATGCACAAAATATACAATATTGTATTAATTTGCAATGGGAGTCATTTTGCCAACCAATTATAATAAAGTGACATTTTTTGTAGAAATAAGGCCATTGCATATAATCAATGCATGGGTATACTAAAGTGGAGTAAAAAATCCATGTGTAAAGATTGTCAGAATTGAATTGTAGTATTTTTGATATGAAAGCTAATATACACCCATGTCAGGACAAATGTAGTACTTTTGTGATCAATATTAAACTTCATGAAATTTAAAATTTGAAGAGACAGCATAGAGAATTAACAATCCCCAAACTACATATCCTAAATCTATATACCACAGATCTGTATAACCACTGCTAACTAAGCTCCACATATATACACTGTACCTATAGATAAGAATACTTTCAAATAATTCTACAAGGCTACCAGGCAATCCAAGGAACAATATGGTGTGCAAATTTGATATAGTAAATAACTTGTTCAAACATATCTATATACCCCAGATCTAACCCCCCCTCCCAATATACTCAAGTTCTGCATATCTACAGATTCACATATCATATGAACTAGGCTGACTCTAAAAAAATAGAAGATAGCTGTAGTTTGTTCCAACATATCTATATACCCTGAATCTGAATATCTCTAGTTCTGAATACCCCCAGATCTACATACTCACAGATCCATATATCCCCAAAACTAGGCAGCCTCTAAAACATAAAAGATAACTGGGGTCTGTTCCAACATATCTATATACCCCAGATCTGCATACTTACAGATCCACATATCACCAGAACTAGGCAGCCTCTAAAAGATAACTGGGGTATGTTCCAACATAACTATATACCCCAGATCTGAATATCTTTAGTTCTGAATACCCCCAGATCTGCATACATACAGATCCATATATCCCCCAAACTAGGCAGCCTCTAAAAGATAACTTGGGTATGTTCCAACATATCTATATACACAGATCTGAATATCTTTAGTTCTGAATACCCCAGATCTGCATA
This sequence comes from Molpadia intermedia, assembly GCA_027574765.1. Lineage (NCBI taxonomy): Eukaryota > Metazoa > Echinodermata > Holothuroidea > Molpadida > Molpadiidae > Molpadia > Molpadia intermedia. The sequence goes on from JAODAF010327192.1 coordinate 2,598, forward strand.
CTTACATATCCACATATCACCAGAACTAGGCAGCCTCTAAAGATAACTGGAGTATGTTCCAACATACCTATATACCCCAGATCGGCATATATTTAGTTATGAATACCCCAGATCTGCATACTTACAGATTCACATATCACCAGAACTAGGCAGCCTCATATCAGCACAAATGATTACACCTCTACCCTTATTACAAAACTAAGTGCTAACTGTTTATTACAAGTTAAGTTTTAAACTTGGATGTTACTTTTCAAACATCCATTTTATTACCATCATTACCATATTTCTACATTAATTTCTTCAAGTAATTGCATTGATCTTGTGGCTACCCAAAATCTACTTGTATCAAACCTACACATGAGGGGGATGAGAGGGGGAAGGGGGTCACTATTACCTCACATCATTAGGTAACATCAGCCCAGGTTGACCTCCACTACTACTAAGGTAAATGGTATGTAAAACTCATATAACCATTACAATTAAATAATTGATTCAAATGTGCTAGGAAGCTGAGGATGTTTAGCTTAAATAAACAGAAGACTTAGAATATTTGTTCACCACAGACCTACAGCTATACAATGAAAGACACGGTATTTGTAACCTCATAAAAAAGAAATCTAATGTTACATAACACATACTCATTGGTCTTGAACAAGCATTAAATTGAATATATTAGAATGTAGTGGGTTAAAGCTTGTAATTTGGTCTATATCTTTATTTTGGCCATAAATTGAATCATTATATGTCTCTTCTTGCAGGACTATCACTGATTGGAAAAGGGTAATGTCTGTGCATGGTAGCTGCATTGCTTTGGGAAGCCCTATTTATATACTGAAATATCACTAATTAAAAAATGTCTGTGTACACATTGGACAATGCCCATGGATACTGTTGCTATGGTTATAACTGCTGTAACGTTACAACTCGGTCAATTTACAACCGGAGATAACCAGGTTTGCCAGATGCATAATTTAATCCAACTCTTTGTCAAATATAAGATCTATGTTTGCATATGACAAAGTGTTGTTAAATTGTTAAAACTGACTGATCAAGGACATAATTCATTACTTAATTTAGTTCTTATTCCATGACTTTAGTTATCAATATTTTATATTATTACATTTTCTATAAATTATTGAGACTGAACTTATTAATCTAGTATTAAAAATTGCACAAATACGTATCATGATTGATTGCAATCTTTACTGTGCACAAGACATATAAGTGACAGCTACTCTTACCTACTGTAAAGTCAGCCTAGTCACTTTCCTAGCCTAACCAACTCTACTGAGTCTGGCTTCGCATGATACAATTTTAACATTTCAAACAACAATCTCACAAACCACAGTATAAACCTGATAAAACAAAATATCCACCCATCACATGTCAGACTGATCACGTCAGACTGATATTTCACAAGCAAGAGTGAAAGTTATAATAACCGAAATTAATTTCAAACCAAGAAACTAATAAAATTGTAAATTTAAACTATAAACTTGAATTTTTCTTCTCTTGTTTCACTAACTTTGTACCATGCAGGAGAAATATAGACTTAATCTGATCATGCTAGAAGTGTTTTATCATCCTGACAGATCAGCTTCTTTTTTATATATAACCTTCATACCATATACATATCAAGAAGTGTACAGGTATTGATAAACACATTCCTGTATTATATTTCAAAGAGAAAGCAACAATTACACTATCTGGAATAGTAAAATAATACAATAAGATTGGTCAGAAATTTCTGAGTGATATATAGACTTTAATTTGAAATTAGAAAAGTAGTTATGAATATCAACTGTATTGGGTCTACTTGAGAGACTGAACAAGCTAAACAAACCATTTACTTTAAGAACAGGTAGATCTCAAAAGTTCATTGAATTATTATCTAGGCTTAATAAACATTTGGCACTAAAACCCATATTTTGATAAAATAATAACATTATTTGAATTTATTTCCATCCAAATTCTTTTGAAATCTTGATTAATGCTAACAAACCACAGGACATCTACCAGACCAGGTCAAGTTGATAAACCCAATTGAATGCAGAGCTAGAGTCTGTTCACTCTAGATTTATCTAAATACAATTAATCTACAAATTTCTTCTTCTTTACATCATTCTCCATACCCCTCACCTCCTGAATTTTATTGCCGTTTTTTCCTTTGTCTTCCGACTTCTTCTTCTTCTTCCTCATTATCCTCCCCGACATAATCATTTCCCCAAAACCTTGTTGGTGTGCAAATGCATAACCGGAACGTGCCGAAGCGGGCCTTCTCTTGCCGCTCTTGGTTCTAAAGCTTCTAATAGATCCAAGACCACGAATGTTCTTAAGCTCGATCGTGTTTGAAGGTTTCTCTCTCTCCTGTCGTTGTTTGATTCGTATTTCGTGGTTTTGTGATGGATATAGATCCATATACACGCATCTTTTGCCCAACAGCGGAAGCAAAAGAATCACGCAGCATAGTATTAACGAAAACCAAAAAGAGGGCAGGCTGACAATCTGGGCCGGGACACCCACGTAGGTGAAGACCGTTTTGAATGGTTCATACAGTAACACACTGTTAACAAGGAAAATGAAAGCCCAGTATACGATAATACTTGTCCAGATAACTGTGTGTGAAAAGACATTCCAGTACTCTGTGTCAATTGCAATCTACAAAGATAAAGAGAAAAATACAAGGTTAGGAAGACACTGTACACTTGGTCGTGGATAAACACAACTTTATAAGCATACCCCTTTTGAACCGTGTTCAGATGCTAAAGGGCATGTAATAACTGATAGCATGCTGCTCCTGGGGTGGCCATTTGTCAACATCATCTGATGGATGTGAATGTTTCTCAAGGACTCAGAGGGGATCAAGCAATTCGTACATCACACATGTTTGGTACCCACAATGAAGGAGACTAATTAAGGAATTTAAGAAAACACACAGATAGCACCAAAAACTAATGAAAATACAAATGAACTCAAAACATATTTATCACTGAACATGATGAATGAGTCATGGATTACAGGTTTTCTTAACCTTATCATCATACAAAACCACAGTGCTATGCTCCCAGCTTAAAGAAGTCACATGAAGAAAATCACCAGAGGCACGAGGCCTCTGCAAGGTTTCTTCAGGGAAGGAAAATGTTTTTGTAAATTTTATGGTATCAGGGAAAGAAGTTTAACTTTTAGCCATATAATATATATTCAGTGGCATTTATTACAAGAAATTGAAAAATGTTTGGGCCTATATATACCCACTATCATTCAACAACAACATACCAAGTTTACGTACAATCTTACAGACTTATGGTTGTGTAGTTTCATCACTCAATGACTTGGGCCCCATACAAATTGGGCCCAAACAAGTATAGCCTCAAAACCAAAATTTGGGCCCTATCCTATACAATTCACTGATTTAAAACAATTTCAGACTTTTTCTAAAATTCTTGCTAGGAATCCTAAAGTATTAAAGACTATAAATTTTCTAGAAAATTTCCTTATTTGAGTTTAACAAATTCAATGATTTTACATGCAATTAAGACAAAAGATGCCTGCCTTTTTTAATAGGGAAATGAAATATATATTAATATTAATATCAATTATTTGTTTTAAGAAATTGAAGCTCCAAATATTGTTAATATATGTATTAGTTCCAAACTTCATTATAGTGCTTTTCTATTTGTGGGAGAAATAGAACACACAAAGGCCTGGTATTTTTAAAACCTGCATCAGAGCCATTACCAGATTTTTTTCAAACCTTTGAAAATTAAAATTATTACCTTTAGATTAACCACCGTGACCAGAATAGCTGATACAGCACAGCCAAATATTAACTGAGAATCTGACGGAATTCCATTTGAAAAGCTCTCTTCGAAAAAGGCACCTGAAAGGAAGAACATTATAGTTACAAATTAAAGTACACCACATGTACAGATATGTGCTTAATTGTTAACACTGAAGTAGAACCACTTCAAGATTCAATTAAATATGGGTTAAGGAACCTTTCAAGACTTACATTCATTTTGATCAGGCATGAACACTGACTTCACAAGCCTTCTCTTTACTACCAATATTTAGAAGATAATAAGACGGGCATTGTAATCGATACCATCCTGCTCCCAGAACCACTATTAAACATCCTCGTGTGATGGATGTGAGTGTTCCCTCATCGATTAACACTGACTTCACAAGCCTTCTCTTTACTACCAATATTCAGAAGATAAAGAGACGGGCATTGTAATCAATACCATCCTGCTCCCAGAACCACTATTAAACATCCTCGTGTGATGGATGTGAGTGTTCCCTCATCGATTCACACTGACTTCACAAGCCTTCTCTTTACTACCAATATTCAGGAGATAAAGAGACGGGCATTGTAATCAATACCATCCTGCTCCCAAAACCACTATTAAACATCCTCACCAGATGGATGGGAGTGTTCTCACATTAGTTGCTAAAAGGTAAGAGGTGTGGAAGCAATCTGTTTTGTTGCGGCTGCATGACAGCATGGTTGTGCAAGTATTTTAAAAAAGCTCAAATTGACACCAATGTAATCCAAGTCACAGACAGTATTCCAGGATTCGATATGTAGATAAATCTTTTATTCAAAACCAGTCTGGATTGTAGTTTAGATCTCAGATACTGCAGTGATGGTTTATGATATTAAGGCATGGTCATATCATGGACTTTGCAGTGAACATACGGATGAAGGACTCACCATATGGTATGAAGAATATTACAAGTGAGGTAACCACTCCTAGCAGCAAGCTCTTAGCAAATACCACATAATTGAACAACTGGCTCTTCTGTCCAAGCTTATAGAGCTCAGAATGTCTGATGCACATCTCGTCACTAACATCCTGTAAATGAAGAAGACATCATTTTAAATTACAAAGAGTGATAACATACGTCTGCTTCATATATGATTGGGGAGACTTCAACATTACAAAGAAAATGTAGAAACACTTGTAGTATGGAGTCCCCTATAGACAAGGCAACATATCACATATCTTCCTTAACCCCGCCTCCCCCCAAATTTTAAACCACCTACTACACCATAATATTAAACTAAGTGTATTTTAAGTAGGTGAAAGAATTCACTGTATTCTATCAATGTCTGAATGTAGTGCTAAATGCTATGTTGGAAAAGCAAGTATCAAATTTTATTTATGTTACACTTACTGATGTTCAGCCGGAAATCTTAAATCCCCCCTTTCTGGGGGGGGGGGGGGGGGAGAGATTCCCCCCAACCACCAAAACTAAGCCCTAGCACCAAGCTTGGAATACATACTACAAGGAGGGCATGTTGTATGGCTGTGCACATGTTGGCTTGATTTCTGTTGTTGTGTTACTGGGTTGATTCTCTCTACATATAACACATAGAGCTATTCATCCCTGTGAACTGACACTTTCATTCTCCCACCCCAGATCACCTACTGTGGCATCGGTGCTGCAAACTTAGATTTCAAGGCTAATCCTAAACACTGACAGATTTCCAGAGTGATGTTTGATGAGATTCATGGGTGAGCTGACTGTTTCTTGGACAAGTCTTGTAAACAGTCTTGCACCATTTTAGGCTTGGCACCATTTGTGTCACGTAAGATATGCCTCTCAAACTTGCCTATCAAGTTCATATAATTCTGCCTTAAATCTAAAATGGATTTTAGGAACCTGATCCATTGTTGTTTCTTTTTTCATGAACAAATTGTTTCATTTTAGGAGAATGAAGTCGTACCTGGTCAAAGATACCAAGAGCAATAACGGGCATGGATGTGAAGAAGATGTTATACACAGCAATGAACCACTCGTCATAGACAGTCTAAAAAAAAAATTAAGTCAGGTAAAATATCTCCGATAATGAGAATTGTGTGATATATCTAGATTATATGTAAAATGTATATTTTTAAATGAGGCAGGAAGCCTTAACATGCCCACAGTATAATTTTGTAACAATATTCATACTTAGGTTTCTATATAATTCAAAGCATATATGATCATTTCAAATTATGCAAATGTGAACATAGATGAATGTAGTCAGGTATACATGGAACCTCTGTAGATGGTATTTACACAATTAGTTCAATCAATATTTTGACTTTCAATGCACCAAAAACAATACTCACCTTAACACAACTGCACAGTAAGTATGATATTGGGCACTCCGTAGTTGAGTTATTACACACCATAGCTATGTATTGCAAAATATTGTTAAGCACCACCCCCTCATGAATACACATAATTTTAAGTGTACACAACTGGTCTTGTATCTGTTGTCATCCAACAACATCTTCCCAAGTTTGAATACAATCTGACTTTTATTTGTGGAGTTATAGCAATTTCAATATTTTAACCTTTGACCCTGTCATATCATTACTATTCATGACATGAGCACCAAAAACAATAGGGTTCATCTACTTACTATGGTGCATCCATACACTAAATCTTTCCCTTGTTGAGTTATTGTGTATACGATCAATATTGTGTTAAAGCCTTACCCCTCATAAATATGCATGACCATATGCCATAGATATATATATATATATATATGACCGGCTAGCTACCTGATAACTATATTCTATGTAGTGTATATATTGTGACTTTACATCTAGTATAATGTCGACTTGTAAAGGACATGCAGTGTGGAACCCATACATCAATTGTACTAAATTGACATTTTCATTGCGATTTTAACATTATACTTTTGGATGAAAATTTTATTGTGATTGGTGATTTTTGGTATTTGTTGTGAAATAGGTACCCTTTAGTGTGTTGTCATAGTAAAATTGAGTGAGGAAACTTACAGGTATGATTAAACTTCCATGTACATACTATAAATGTTAACTATATGGGCCATGGATATGTATTGAAAAGGTTGATATGTATTTTTCTCGGCCTGTTACCTACCATAGCAGAAAACCCGCAGAAAAAGGCAAACCAGAAGTGGACCAGGGTGAATGCGAAATTCTTGTAAAAGAAATACGACAGGAACTTGCAGGTACGGAAATAGGACCATCTGCCATGAACCAGTAGCAGCCTCTCCAGAAATGTGATCACAACATTAAGGAAACTTTGTAATGCAGCTAGAATTAAACAAGGAAAGTGACTGTCAACAAAAAATGCACAAGATATAAAAACCCATCTTGTTTTGTCATGTTCAGCAATTATATTACAATCTCGGTATTAGTAGTGTATGGACAGCAGATCACTTGCTGCACCAAATGGTCATCAATTCGTGTGGGGGAGGGGGGAGCATTATAATTGGAATGAAGTCAAATTGAGTGCCATCCTGGGGTAGGGGACTAATGGTATGCATTCAATAATATTCAATAATTGTCTCACAAACGTATTGAAACGTAAAAAATTGGTATAGGCTAATATTTAGTGTTTAGAAGTCAACACTAAATATTAGCCTATACCAATTTTATTTTAATTTGGGGGGTTTTGCTTTGCTTCCGTCAGGTATTCTGGTACCCGACGAGTATTAACACAAAAATCGAAAAATGGGGCAAGAAATCAAGGAAAAGGAAACAAATTTGGGAAAAAGGTAAGAAATCAGAGATTCATAATTTTTTTTGGAAAAAATCGGAAAAGCAGCATCTCTGATACGTTGAAAAAGGATATCTGAACTGAGCAAAGGAGAAGTCACTAGCTAGTACTGCCTGCATGCCTTCCTGGCCGCTGATGCCGACACCGATATGGGCAGCTGAAAAAGAAAATGAAAGCGATATTAATGGAAATTATATATCATGTGTTAGTTTCTTTAATACACTTTAATAGATTCATACCACAGTGACATTTTGGATCACTTTCATCTGTTGGTAATTCAAAAATATATGAGAATTATGATTATGTATTTTTTGGCTAAGAGGCTGTTTCAAAACCTTATCACTCTGAACCAAAACTTCACAAACTTGGTGGTAAATGTGTATTTTTCTTCACATTATTAATATAATAAATGCCTCCATGGGGCTGCAGGAAAGTTATTTCATTAAATATGTGGAAAACTCTTTACATATGCAAGGTTGGTGAACCTCCTAGGCTAGGTTTGACAAGACTTCTAATATCAAGCAGAAAACCACGTCTTAATGCCAGAAATGATTGCAGACAAAATCAAAATACAACAGTCTTGGAGGAATAAATTGATTTCAGTACAACATTGCAATCATTGTTTTCCAGTATTATTCATTATTTACTTATATTTTTACTCCATGTCTCCTAATGATCAAGACTAGAATAAGACTAGAGTATAATCACACTTTGGACACCAAAGTAAGAAAATGTAACGGTGGTGAATTATAAAGAAATCTATTACCCCTTAGTAACACGACCGTTACTTAACTAATATAACCTACTTATGTGACTCCTTATTTTTTTAATTTTTTTTATTTATTCTCACCGAATGGCATTACATAATTAACTACAATATTATGGTGTACCCTGAGAAAAGATTACCTTGAAAATACCCTTCTAATAATTATGGTACTTAAGCTCACTCACTTTTAATCATGCTGACATCGTTGGCCCCATCGCCGATGGCCAGAGTGACCGCTGACCTGCTCTTCTTGACTAGTTGCACTACCTCTGCCTTCTGTAGGGGGGTCACTCGACAACAGATGACCGTCTTACAGTAACACGCAGCCTCAACAAAGTCTTTAGAAGCCTCTGAGTCTAGGATGTGAGCCTGGGGGAAATATTTAAATAATTACAAATTTATTAGTTTCTTCAGTAGTGGATTTTTAACTTATTGCCTCAATGTTAGGTGATGCTCGGAGAAATGGGGTTGGGGGAGTTGAAGCATACTTACTCACTGAAGAAGACTTGTCGTATTGCCACGATCATAGTAGAATGATTTGTAAGACGGAAATCTTCTAAGAAAGACTCGTAAGGGGATATACCATAAGATATACCATTGTACTGGTCAATTTGTAACAAGTTATGATTCTAGCACACTGGGTTTTAATTCTTGCCCCAGGTATTGAAATAAACCTGGAGGGTTTGGCATACTACTATTTAAGATTCTAAAAAGAAATAGAGCATTCAAACCACTGAAATCCACTTTCCTCCTTTTAAGTTGCAAAATCCCTCATAGATAGAGTGATGGATCTGGGGGAGGGGGGGGGGTGGTTGAAAAGGCATGCTCCCCATAATAGGGACAGGTTAATGATAAATGAACATAAAGTTACTTCAATGGCCCCATTGCTAAATTGATGTCACGTACAGCAAATAAGATAATTTGCATGGCATATTAATCCTACCTGTTTAGGGCATACATATCTCAATCCTGAACACACACAGTGGTCCTTTACATAGGTTAGAAAGTAATGGTTACTTGTTGGCCATCAAGATCAGACATAGGTAGTCATGGTGATGGGAAAACAGGCAAAATGTCTGGAAAAGTCCCAGGTAATCAAATTCAGAGAAAATTTAAATTGTGTCATTACAAACTATTCATTTTGCAAGCAGTTCTTTCATTACATCTGTTATACAAGATAGAAGGTATTTTTGAGATTGCAATCTACTATAAATTTCCTACCCAGTCATAACATTGTCAGGTATATGGTACAACACTATTCTTTCTTAACCCTTTCACTGCTAACCTTATAATGTGTATGTGCATGCCTGGTGCTGAAGCAATTTTTACATACATACACCTAATGTTAGAGCTAACGTTAGAGCTAACGTTAGGCTAGTACTATGTACAGTAACATCAATGTGAATTCCTGCAAAAATCGGCAAAACCACTGGCCATATAGTTTTGTTGGGCGCGGACATTTTGTTTTGCTTTGTTTATCTACCCTTATAGCTAAATGTTATAAAATAGCGCCACCATTTCATAGCCCATTATTTTAGCTTTCATCGGGTATGCGGATATAGTGTGTAGGTATTGTTTCCGTGGAGTGCTGAGTATTTGAAGGAATAGTGTCGTAAACACGTAAATGTACGTGCTTCGCAGAGGACGGAAACATTAAGAGCACATAAATGTACGTGCTTAGCAGTGAAAGGGTTAAACCATAAAGTATGTTCCTCTTGCATGGGTGACCTATTAAATAAATTTAACCTCTACATTTGATCTCTGACTGCAACTGGTGTCTATTTGAATCACGTTTTTTAGACCAAATATATTGCATGTATGCAATGTTCCCTGGTGCTGGCAAATATCAGATGAACTTACCAATGCAGCTCCTGATATCACCATCGCAACGTTAAACGTCTCTCCCATATCAGCCATATCTTCACTCTTAGTGGAGACATCATTGTTTAGTAAATCATCATCATCATTCTGAACAATCACATCTCGTATATTATTTAGAGCATTCTTCATCCCTTTTTTGGCGCCTTCCTCATCTGATTGGTCGATAACAAATATCCCTTTCATCTCTTTATTTAAGAGGTTGCAGGAATAACCGATGTTGACGGCGGTTTCTTGTTTATCACCTGTCAACACCCAGAGTTTGATGTTTGCCTAGAAATAGTAAGCAAGATATCAAATATGCTGCACAACATACTGTATGCTGCATAACATATAGTATGCTGCACAACATACAGTATGCTATACAATATACATTATGCTGCACAAACATACAGTATGCTGCACAACATACAGTATGCTGCACAACATACAGTATGCTGCACAATATACAGTATGCTGCACAACATACAGTACAGCAATGTCAAGCAAACAAACCAAAATATATCAGGCTAAATGTTTTGCAACACTTTGTATTTTTAATACAGTAATAAAAGCTTATGCTGCACAACTTTCATAAAAACATAAACATATACCTACACCTTAAAGCAGTATGGTACACTAATACAATCCCGGAGATGCTAGGTAATCGAAATACAATAACAACACAGTAATAAACCGTACCCTGTTCAATATACCTGATATCAGCTTCAAGACTGTAAAGACACACTCAAAATTCATCATAATGTAACATTTGCATTTCTTTTGTCAAAAGTCTGTTAAGAGTCATGAACACATACCTTATGAAGGTTTTCTATGGTCATCGGTACGCCGTCTTGTAGTTTATCTTCAATGGCAGTAGCTCCTATCAAGGTGAGTTCTTGTTCTATCTCTTCAAAGACTTTGTCCATCTTTTCCTCCCTCCTCTCAGCGGCAATACTGAAAAACCAAGTAATATTATCGGTAGTACTCCTCATTAATAATGTTTGGAACAGCTTCCTATTTACTTGGCGAGCCAAACAATTAGACAAGTATGTTAATCAAAACCGATCCACGCTTACCTGATCTCCTAGCCAACCCTAACTATGATCACACAACAATCATAGCTATTAACACAAGTTTGATAATGCCCATCTTAATCCACAGTGGAACCAACCTATTCCTGCAATTAAATTCATGCAAAAACTCTTTAAAAAAGTTATTTTATTTATGGAAGGCAGTTCAATTCAAATTTGTGTTTGGTACATATGACCCTATCAGCAGTATTTGGACACAATGAAAGTAGCAGGAGGGTTTGAATTTTTAAAGTTAGTTGTAAACATTGATTGAAATAATATTGTAGCAACTCCTCTATGGGCATATATTTATCATAGCTAAAACTAATAAGATATGTATAACGCAACATTTTTTATGTAAATTATGCACACCAAGAGAGCACACATTTACATATGGAATGATTTCTCTTTGCTATGAGAGGTATCACTTTAAATGCTTTTAAGCACAAAAACATTAGCAAGAAAAAGTATTGACTTGATTAATTCAGTCACTATTCCTTTGTAGTATATTTATCATGGTGAAAATTTCTAAGGAAATAAAATGTATAATGCAACATCTCTAATTAAGATCTAATTAACCACCACCTTAAAAAGCATACATTTTTTCTGTTTTGTTAAAATTTCAGATGCAAAATATTTTCTTTACTTGATATGAGTGGTGTGAATTTAGGAATTTTCTATATGTTTTTTTAGAAGAACTTACGATGCAGTATGAAACCTCTTTTTCCATTGATTGTAAAAATCGTTTTCCACCTCTCTCATGGCCAAACACAAGGTACGGAGCCCTTCACCAGCAAAATCCTGAAAACAATGCACAGTATCAATCTTCAAGAATTGAATCTAAGGCATATTTGAAAGATCCAACAAGTTATAATAGCATAATAAATCACACAGAAAATATGATTCACCAATAATTGGATATCATTCTGTTTTGCTTCTACCACATACAACATCAAATTAAACAATTAGATTATGAGGCAGGTAAGTAATTACTAATTATCAATATAACCCTATTCTTGGGTCCAAATGGCCAGTATGTGGAGAGGAGAAGGATTTTTTTTTTTGGGGGGTGGCCAGTAACAGTTAAGGAAAACTAAATTGTAAACAGTTTATAATTACTGCTAGACAGATGTCTTCTTTAATTGCCTTCATTGATTAAGCCCAGTGGCATTGGGTAGGGGTCAAGACAGGATATCCAAACTATTCCAGGGACCCTAAAAGATTTGACAACGTTGACAGTACCACCGTTTCAGTTCAGCAATTGACTAATTCTGCGTTAGCACCATTGAATATATAATCAGGTTATAAATTCAACATTTTTGGTTCCGTGCTTTAGCAAAAGGAACCCATGCATTCAAGTTGGCGTATATGTGTGTGTGTGACACTTGCTTGGGACCACTGTAACTCAACAAGGGAAAGGTGCATTGAAGTCATTCTTGGTACACAGATCCGCCATAATTAGTAGATGTGCCCTATTGTTTTTGGTGCCCGGAAAGGTCACCGAAGGTCAGTTATGGTAA
>JAODAF010328301.1:0-15346 GCA_027574765.1 Molpadia intermedia
AATTTGAAGAAACGCTTTGAGAAAAGGTCACGAGGTCAAAGGTCAAATTGTAGTTTTTAAGCGCAAATGTTGCGGCGCGAACTCCTCCTAAACCGCTTCACCGATTAACTTGAAAGGTACAGTATGTGCCCAATGAGGTAAACTTGTGCCTCGCTGAGACTTGGGGTCGAAGGTCAAATCAAGTTAAATCCTATTTTCGGCTATATCTTCGAGTGCAAAACTCGGATTTACATGCAATGAAGATACACTTTAAAAAAGGTCACAGCCCAAGGTTAAAGGACAACATGTAAATGGAGTTGTAGTAAACAAAAAAAAACGTCTAATTAGGGATTAAATTAGAAATTTGACGATGAGATCAGCAATTCCATGGATTGCCTTCTTGTTTATTCGTTAGTCAGCAATATCACATTGCCTTACTTAAATTTAAAGAGGAATTTGTTCTCACTATATTCCATATAGGCTATGTAAAAAACAAAAATCAAAATAGAAAGATAATTAACATTTTCAAGGCTATGTTTAAGTTTCATAGACAATGCAACATATTTGGTAGAAACAGTTTAATATAATTTCTAGCATGTATAATTGACGTATATGACCATGAGTGAAGTTTTTATTCCTTCAAATCATAATATTTATTTTATTAACTTGGTTGTATGAGAATCATCCCATTCCATTTAATTGCACTTAAAATTTGTGAATTTCATATTTTGCAGTAATATATGGCTACCATGGCCGTCGAGCCAGACGTTCGGAAAAGTGTCTTCGGGTATGTACAGAGAATTAACTTACAATACCACAAATGTATAATTAAGCTAAACGATCATGGAAAGCGACTCGGAATGGGAATTTTTGACACGACTAAGTTGGAGCAGAGACTGAAGGATGTAACTAGCATGAATATATTCATCGGTAGATCAACCAAATTGATTGTGGCCATAATTCCTCTGACACAAGATAGGGCCTACGAGCTGAATTGGCAGGGTGGAAGATGGGAGGTAGTAGATGTGCGCCCTACAGGAGTCAAACCCGACGCTAATACAATACCAGAAAAATACAGGACTGGTGACATGACTAAGTCTATGTCCCCGTCACTTGCCTATTGTCAGCAATCTCTTAGACAAGCTAGAGGCGTTCAGAATGTAGCTAAATCGATTAATTCTTTCCGTATGATTGTTGGAAAGTGGCGGTACTTCCCTGTTATCGAGATCAGAAACATCCTTCGAAATCGCGAGTCATTTGCTGATATCGTCGATGACTTCAGGTCTTCGAGAGATATTGTTGTTTTCATGAAAGCATTCCCGCAATACTTCTCCGTTACTGAAGAGGAAGACAGGGTATTCTTTCCATATCGTTTTTCGCAAGATATTTTCGAGACGTTCTTACAACAACACGGACGTAGTACTACGCGGCGAGGAACTGATTGTCAAATTGAGTATGTATTGATCGAGAATATATCTCGTTGTAAACGTCATGTGACCAGGCTTCTGCGTCGAGCTCGGAAGAATGCACCTATGGTTCTCTCCTTGGACTGCGAGGGAGTAAATCTTGGTGAGTTTTCAAACACATGTATAATTAAGGAAGTTATGACAAACAATAAATTAACACAATTTTAATGACAAATTAAACACTGAAAAAAATAATTATTATGTTGGCTTTACAAAATCATCAATTTAAATCAGAATGTCCACTTGGAGCTACATAGTTACATTGGCTGAGTCAGATATAAACGTCACACAATCATTTAGTCGCCGGTGTATTTTGTATGTAGGCTAGTATAGCCACAAGACTGCGCAATATGAGGCATTTAATTCAAATCATACAAATTCTGCAAAAGATTGTTGGAAAGGATGTTGTTCAGTCCCAGTCTTATTTATTGGTTTGAACTTTAATATAATTCTATTAGATATTAAAAAAAATATTTTACAGACCAGATGACGAAGCATGTTTGCGCTATAACTGCCAAATAGTAAGTTAATTATTAGTACACTGATCTCATCTCTTTGTAACCAAACTGTAAACTACAAACATTAAACATGGAATTGATAGTATTACCGTTCATTGGTGATGACCAGGTAAGGATGGTCCGCTTACCCTGCTTCAGCTTGGTACCATGGAAGGAGAAGTCTTCCTATTTGATGTTCTCGCTACCCCGGAGAGAGGAGACATGTTCATCGGCGGAGGACTGAAAACACTCTTGGAGGATAGAAGTATAATCAAGGTAGGTACAAAAAGATGAGATCTGTCTCCAACGAGCTCCCAGTCAATTATATTCTTTTCTCCCTTCCTTTCACATGCCCACATTCCCGTTTTTGTATCCATAATCACTCTTTTATAAACCGTACATACCAAATTAACATATCAAAAGATATCCTTATAGTAAATTACAATCATAAATCTAAAGGTGTAGGCTAGGTCATTAGTTGCAGACAATAACATCGTACACACAGCTTAGGCATGTCGTGACAATATCATAGAGTTGGTCGTGGTTGAATACAATAGAATAAGGGATTGCTATAACATGGACGGAGAGGGACTATAATCTAACATTGGTCATAGTCAGGTATTTATAAATAAACATATGAGTATTTTGGACGAACATTGGGGTTTTGGAAGAACTTTTGGGACAAAATAGTAAATTACTCATTTTCAGTTTCAAAAATTGATTGATATTCTTTGGAGTTGATCATTGTAAACTTAATAACAGTCGTTAGACTTAATGCAATTTCCCTAGAAAATTTTGAGGGATGATCAAAGTTCGAAGTGATCAATCTTCCATGTATGATCAAAGTTCCATGTAGGTATGTTTACTGTATATATATGAATGGATTGTCATAGGTTTAATGTTCACTCTCATTAATCTCTATTAAAATGTCTAATAAAAATAATCCATTAACGATAAGCATATGCTAATATTAGTGTTATAGAAACTTAAAGGGACACAAGACTCGCCCCGAAAAGAACGTCAGGTGCCGGTAATTTGAACTTTCAATGACTCCAATACGTTGTTGCGCATGCGCAGACCGTTCGGACGTGATCGAGCATCGATAAAATTCGGTTTGCGATTGCGCTGTAGCTCGCGTCGTTGTTGTACCTTGTCTTTTATTCGTAGTACTACTAGTTTTGGGGCGAGTCTTGTGTCCCTTTAAGTACTGTCAAGTAAAATGTCACGGATGGGTTCACGGATACTTTGTCTACTGACCAAGTCTTTTACACTCGAATTCCTATAAAGAAAACAATTGGACTTATTTGTTTTGGAACATTTTTTGCCCCTGGTCCTATTTCTGGCTACGGTCATACACTAATGCACAGTCCTTCGTACGTAGCGTTGAAATCGAAATTGATATTAAAATTGCTAGGCTGCTAATGAAATTATAAAGAAGAACATTGCTATGCCTAGCGTGCTAATAGCCGCGTTGCCCAATCACAGTAAACCCGAATCCGACAAAACGTTTGGACATGTTATACTTTAGAGCAATAACATCAGCTTGTGTTATCAGTCGTTGAGTAAACCCATCAAATAGTCGAGGTCGCTCGGTATCCAATTATTAAAGATTTTACACTCTTACAATGCTGACATAGAGGTTTATCACATTTAAGCAGTGAGATGTAAATATCAACTCTAGTTTGAGAATCACAACAAATTATCAAATACTAACTAAAGAAGTTATCCCTAAATATTGTAATTATTAGGATTGAATGAAGTTGGGGCTTGGTCAACAACTGATAACACTGGCTTCCACCACGGTTGACCCTGAAACTTCTAGGAGCAACTCAGATCATACATCTCAATCCAGTGTACATAAAACTTATAAGTAAGTATGTTCATCCTGTGATTTTTGCAGGTCATGCATGATTGTCGTAGTGATCAGTGCGCTCTCTACTTTCAATTCGGTGTTGTTTTGACGAATGTGTTCGACACTTCGGTAAGTAGACTCATTATCAGTCATGTTTGTCTTTATCATAAACTAAATATCCATTCTGGGCTAGCTGAGGGGAAGGGGGAAGGGGGAAGGGGGTAATACCTCTTTTAAGAAAATCCACAACGATACTTTCACCATACAAAGCAAGTTCCACTTTCAAAATCATTGTATATGCTAATCGGTATCCAGAGATAATTGAACATTAAGGGGAAACTGTATGTATATGTAATCCAAAGTGCAGTATCTAACGTAGCTTAACCTAATTCACTAATAAAAATGCATATAATTGGTTGACTTAATTTATATCGTTGGATAAAGACGGTAAATTAACACAGTGTGAATATTTTTCGTGATACCTTAAGTTGTTAATAAAATTCGGACACTTTGGATGAGACATATACACATGTTTTTTATGTTCAAGGTTGCATACACGACCATCAGGGACCAATGTAACGTATTCGGGAAAGCTTACCGGCCTAAGCTCGCCAAACTACTGGAGATATATGGCCTCGTAGCAGAACACAAAACTGACGAGTTTGCAGAGAAAATGCATGACACCCAGCTTTATGGAGAACGTCCTCTAACACAGGAAATGATAGAGTATGCTATTGATGATGTTCTGTGTCTGGTTCCTGTCATATATGAATGCCTGAACAAGTATGTACATAATGTTCATGCTACTAACTATGGTAACCTTCGTTTAAATAGCAGGCCAATTTTAATTCAAATTGTCAAACCGTTTCCAGCATATTTATTGAGATTTATGACGGTAAGAAGCTTATATCCTACAGCAGGTGAAGTTAAACAAACTCATCTGATTGAGTTGAATTCCACGTTACTATACCGAAATATTGAAAAATATGGCAAATGGGTTGGTGAAGGGGACATTTAATAGAACGCATTTTGTCACGGATGGTCTAATTAAATGATTTATGATACCGACGGAAATTGTGAATTTATCAGTTGAATAATTATGGAATACCGTACATTTTAGTAGTTTCGCATTTAAATGGTCAAATAATCGTTTTCCCAGTTATTTTATGAAAACTTGTCAGACATAATTTTACATGATTAAAGCACCCATATATTTCTTTCGAATCTACAGGCTCATATCTCCACTATGGCGTCCTTACTTTGACGAGAAGGTGGAGAGGTGTTTAGTGGAGAGCCGAATACGAGATCCACATCAGCTGTATGAACAGAAAGACGGTCACTAATGGCTCACAGGCCTTTCCATGTAACGTTTGAGTTTATTTTGAGACTCTTTTCTGTATTTCAACCGCATGGCGACTTTGTGCTGCAACTGCTTGAGTCTAAACTAAAGAAAAGAGGCCTTTTTATCGGACCACCCATGGAATAAAACATGTGAACGTCGGTGCCGTGATTCGTTAATTCTTTGTGAAGCGTGATCATGTTTTTGCTGAAATAAGAAGAATATGACTTTCTCTAGCACTGGCAAATGTAATATTGCAGGGTGTGGTCATGGTCATAATCAACATTCTCCATATATAATGATATCAATGTGTTAGTATTTTTTCAATAAATGCTAGTCATTCATTCCACTTTAATTCATTGAATTTGTTGATAGCTTATCGCTTCCCGCTGTTGTTATAGTTTGCATTGCTTTATTTCATTTGATATTTAATATATATAGTAATATAGGTAAACCATGTTTGTTGTACTGTATACTTTGTACTGTATATTTTGTACAGTATATTTTGTACTGTATATTTTGTACTGTATATTTTGTACTGTATATTTTGTACTGTATACTTTGTACTGTATATTTTGTACTGCATACATTGTTCTGTATATTTTGTACTGTATATTTTGTACTGTATACTTTGTACTGTATATTTTGTACTGCATACTTTGTACTGTATATTTTGTACTGTATACTTTGTACTGTATATTTTGTACTGTAATCATATGGACCGTGTCACTGTATATGCTCTCCTTGTCCCTGTTTGATATGACCTTAGATACGACAACTGCGTTATTTCAAAGAGGGAATAAAATTAAGCATTAAGTCTCTTTTGACTTTGGGGGAAAACAAAGTTAAAATAAGTATAATATTATATTGGTATGGCACGGAGAATCCTTTATTATTTTATCGTCCCATTTATGGGACAATGAGATGTTGTAGTCAGTTGACCATTAGACCCTTTATGACATCATCAGTTACTCTGGAAACGCTTGGAGTTTGTAGGGCCTCATTAAAGGTCCCCGATGGTAAAGTGACCCTTGATGCAGGGGACCCCCAATTTGAGATAGGGGTCAAATTGTAGTTGTGTGTGTGTCTGTTTGTGTGTGAGTTAGCACATCTATGGGAGCACAATGTTTGTGACGAACATTCCTCCTAAACCGCTTGACCAATTAACTTCAAAGTTGGTAGGCAGGTGCCCTATGTGCCTTGCTGAGAGTTTGGGTCAAAGGTCAAGGGTCCAAGGTCAAATCAAGTAAATCCTATTTTTAGATATATCTTCTAGTGCAAAACTCAGATTTACATGCAATCTTCACAGTGGTAATATGCCAAAAATGTTTCAAAGAATTTGAGGATACGCTTTAAGAAAAGATCAAAGGTCACATGGTTCTCCTAAACCGCCTAACTCCAAAGTTGGTAGGTAGGTGCACTATGAGACACAACTTGTGCCTCACTGAGATTTGGGGTCAAAAGTAAAATCTTATTTTTGATTATCTCTTCAGTTATAATAGGCATACGATGTTTTAATATAATTTGAAGATACACTTTAAGAAAAGGTCAAAGGTCACAACTTACAAGGTCAAGGGACAAAATATCTCACTTGAGTTGTAGAATCAACCATTGGACAAAACCGTCTAATTAGGAATTAAATTAGAAATCTGATGATGAGATCAGCAACTCTATATGGATCGCCCTTATTTTTACAGTTATATTGGTTTAATGTGCAGGGTGTATTTGAGAGTTAATGTAAATATTTGAGAAGCAAATTTTAACCTCTTGTATGTGCATACCATTATTATACTACACTCTTAAAGTCAAAGAGTGATCACTCTATTGGAGTGAATAGTTTACTCTTTTGGAGAGTGATTACTGGGTTCACTCTTTGGAATTGAGAGTGTACACGTCATGATACAGGCTAGGAGAACATATACAAGCTTAATGTGCTAGTAAACATTGGGCAATTTTCCGATTAATAACCTGGTCACAATTGTTAACACCCCTTTTTCTGCTTTGATTTAAATGTATTAAACATGTATTATGTATTTAAAAGTAGGCCATTGATTATTCATGGGAGCAAGTAGTACCTTGACCCCATTGTACCCACTGGTTAAGCCTCTGGTGTATATGATATATTACTGTTTATTTACTGTTTATTTACTGTGTAGTTTGTCAATAGTTATTATCAGGGGTATTGATCATAGGGGATTCATAGCGATGATAGCGTAGACACGTAGCAGACCCATATTATGAACAATCCAGCGGTACAGGCCAATGTTTGCATTGGTGTTTTAGATTTTGTAGTCCATTGGCTGTTATACACTATTTTTGGCTTCACCAGGTACCATAGCAACAGTTTCTGCTCGGTGGATTAACCTTACACTTTCTGAAACACGCATAGGCCTACAACTGTCATTATATATTGTTTATTTGACACAAGAATAGAAATAACTTTTTACGTGAATATGAATGGGATATGCAACTCAATGATTTGTCCTCTCGTACTCGTATATGCGTACTCCTCCAATAACCCGGCTTTTTATTTGTTTGGGGACCCTTCGCTAACGCAAAAATCCCGAAGGTCGTAAAATATATAAGGATATGTTGACCATATTACTCATAATAAACAGTCTGAGAATATATATTATAATTATATCTGTCATTATGGATGGATTCATAGGGATTCAGTTTCTTTCTTGTACAATGTGCACTACCCGCAGTTCAATATCTGGTGTATAACTGGTGTTTCTGTTGGTGCACCTTTTAAACCATATCTTGAGATCGGGTATCTTTTGTTACTGTTAGCCCCTTTTAAGGGAAATAATAATCATCATGCTAAATATTGGAATGCTCTATGTACTTTATACCATAATTAATTATAATGATATTGAAATACCATTGAAAATTTTGCCTAATTTCAAACATGTCAAATACATCGAAAAGTTAGATATGTAATTTTTGCATATTTTTTATAATTTGTTTTTTGTTTGGCCATGGGTCTAGGAACTTACTTTCATGTACGCATGTTGACAAAACTCAAGACTCCCCAAACGTCACCAATTGAACTCTGCAAGTTGTAATAATGAATGGATGAGTGATGACTATACCGACAATGACAAAAACAACGATAGGAATCTGATTTATTTGCAGATTTTTGTCGATATTAATGAGACATTCGACACAGGTATAGTAGCATCATTGCCTTTATGAACAAGGAAAAGAATTTTTAAAAATCGGAGAAAATTTTGTACGAACAGAACTCGAACCTGCCAATGTTGCTTTACGTGCAACTGTCTCTGCCATTAAGCTACCGAACTCATCTGGCATAAGACATTGCTGCAAGGAACTAGAACCTGACGAAACTCAAGACTCCACAAAAGTCATCAATTGAACTCTGCATTACGACTTCAATTGAGAGGCAGACTTATTTCCCTTGTTCCTAAAGGCAAGGTGCCAGTAGTTGGGTCGAATTTCATATTAATATCGACAAAAACCTGAAAATAAATTAAATTTCCTTTCGTTGTGTTTGTCATTGTTGGTCATATTCATCACTCAACCATATATTATTCCATTACGACTTCCACGGGTAACATCTCCCTCAACTGGTAACATTGAAAGAAATAATATATATATCGTCTATATGAGTTTAATATGGTAAATATTTCAGAAAACTAGAATTGTGGTATAGTGTATGATCAGGTATCGGAAAACTGGGAAGTCAGGTCACAAAACAGATCGATATACGCAAGTCGATATATGAGATGCCATTCGAATCGCCATGATCTTAGTCATACAGGACGCGGGAGTAAAAAGGACCTTTTGGTTGATTTCTCGGCGAGGAGCTGTCCGTACCATCAGTATCTGTTTTTAGTAAGATTCTTCGGTGGTATCAAAGAATATGTACATATATCAGGATCGTTTTTGGATTGACCTCGTCAAGTAAAGATGTCTTTATCGTCGATATTTGATTGATCATAATTAGACCATTACGATTATGATTTTGTGTAGAGAGGAGGTTCTTGTCAGCACAATCATTGGTACTTCTAGGAGGTGTCGTCTTGTACAGAGATGATACCATCACAACTGCATTCCCCAAACTCTTGATTATACCTTGGCTTGTCTTGGTTCGGTTTACTGGCATGACCGCTAGCCCCATCATTAAGCGAAAAGAGCGAGATCGCCCCAACGACATCTTCATCACGCCCACTGTTATATTCCTTGCTGTCACTCTCGTCTTTATGAACAAGGGAAAGAATTTTAGAATGTTGGAAAAAAATTAGTATGAGCAAGACCACGTATCTGTTGCTCTACGCGTACGTGCAACTGCATATACCATTATATATATGACGCTTAAACATTGAAGGTATACGACGAGCGCGTCAACATAGCCCGTCATTCGTTCTTGCTTTAATTCTCTGAGAGTATTCTAATATCATCCTTAACTTTTATCAACATAAGTAAAGAAAAAAAACTTGTCGGGATTTTAAACTAATAATTGAAAGCCATACTAGAAATACTAGCAGCAATAAAATAGCATTATACAGTTTATTACAATGATGCCAATCAGTTTAATCGAACTTGTGATTCATTGGAATGGCTTTCCCTGATCAGTTCAAGGGATGGAACGTTAATAAATATTAAAATGACAAAATTGACATTAAACAAATCAATCTTTTGATAATCGTTATGGCACCATTACAAGCCACTCGGTGGTTGTTAAATATATAGTTCATCGATAAGTGAGTCTTAACTTTACAAGTCGAATAAATGTTTCGATGGGAATCACATCACATTATATTACATCATTGTGTGGTTTTAGGTTATAAGGCACCAACAGTTTATAAAACCAACTTGACATCAGTAGCGTAATGTTAGCCAGAGAGGACGGCAAAGCCATCACACCCGCTCTATAGCGAACAGAGCAGCATCCTCGGGACGGGCGGAGCAGCAAATCTGGACGAATTAAGCGCAAATCAGAACGAAAAATACAAAGTAAATTGACTTCAGTAAGCTCAGAATTCGCGTCCAGTGCATCAGAAACATTGATAACATAGCGTATGATAGCGACATGATTGGAAATTAATGGGTAATTCCTTCAAAAACCTTCGGGATTATGATTTCAAATTCCTATGTATTGTAGAATGAGAAGTGGTTGCTCTCAAAGCGTCTCGTTCTTATTATCTGAGAATACCGTCAGTTTTTTTTCAAAGACGACATTGATGCTTGGTACATCGCTTGGCTGCGGGGCGTTTATTCTGACATCGAGATATTAAGATATTTAGATTACATTTCTTTAATATCTCGGCGTCGAGATATTGAGATATTAGGTATCTTGACGACAAGATATTGTAATATTAAAATAATGTATCTCAATATTTCAATATCTCGCCGTCGATATATTGAGATACTAACTTAAATATAATTTACTCTAAATATCCTGATGTCACCTTAAAATATCCGTACTTGGCAGCTAGCGTACTATAAATAATACGCATGTAAATATATTAATATATCTTCTGCGGTCTCTGTTTAGAATAATCTCACTTCCACCAGATCCTTCTTATCCACCAGAAAATTGGAACATAAAATGTTGGGTTAAAAAATAAAAAAAAACACGGATCCTAATTTACCACAGTTGAATATACCACTGTATATACACACATGGAATTTCCATGGAATGAGCACAAACCGTTGCCACCGGAGATATAATGAAAAATTATAGTTTAGGTTTAGTTCATTACAAATCTTTATTTATATGACTACATTATTGAACTGTCAGACAACTAGCAATCGCAAATATCAAATACACAATTATGTAGTATAGTATATGCACACAGTTTTTTTACTGATCTCAAACCCGTAGTAGCATGACAGAACCTTCATATGTTCGTTGTGCACAGCGAGCAGTATCTTTCGTTGATTGGCCAAGAGGTATGTGACGTTATGTGACGTATTCGGTGCATATATTATATGACAAGTATACTCGTCATACGCAGTTTAGTGATTAACACGCAGGTTACGTAATTCCTTTGTCACTGATTGGCATATATACAATTCATAATAGTCTAGTTACACCGAAAGACACTACGGTATCTTATATCAACTCTTACTGTACCAACTCAACCGTTTCAGTCGATGGAAGAAAGCAGATGACACACAGATGACACACAGAAGTTACCGTACCAAACAATTCGAGCAAACCAAAAAGGAATTCCATTGCTTACTATCACGTGGTCAACAGCACACGGATGCCGCGTCGGACCATACTGTTTTCACATGTTTGGCAAAACGCCGATCCAGTGTTGCGCCATCAAAACTGCTCAGTAGACTACAGTAAAGTGTTCAACAAAAAGCACTGAATGCACGGTACCAGTGTTGCGACGACATTAGTGTCAGCAACGCAGGCTCAGTGTATCCTTGTACTGGTTAATATCATCCTGACTAGTCGAGTCAAATGCGGAACCAGAAACTTTAATGAGCCGGGGTGTTCGAGTCGGAGATTTTTGGGGCTTGCATTCGAAATTTCTAAGAGCAGGGAGAGGCTGAGTGCTCCGTGGGAGAGAGGGTATATGTAAATTTTACTTATATGTATGGGTTTACATGCTTATCTATACTATATTGAGAACCATTTAGGTTCGATATTATTATGCTCTCAAGGGAGGCGGCGAATCGGCCGCCCATGTGGTTCCTCCGGAATCGCCCTTGTTTATAGCTTGGTTTTCAAACTCAGTTACACGTTTTTAAAGAAGCACACGACCATTAGACTAGTGACCAATGACCTCATAACGTTGCAGACGACATGGGCGTATGGAAAGCCATTTTAACATGTTTTCCAAAATTACATATATATCTAAAGTTATTATTAGATATCTACAATAATTTAGAGATATCTCCAATTGAATATTGGATTCAATGTCAGATATCTATAATTCAACTCTTGTTATATCTCATTAATTTCCGGATATCTTTAAGTCTGGAATAAATATTAATACGGCGTTCTATAGTATCGTGAGTTTGCCCATACTGGTGAACTTCCGAATAGAAATATTATTGAACTGTAAAAAAAAACACGTGATTTCCCTACCCTGTCTTCGACATCTAATAACAGCTAGTACTTACAGAATAGGTCAATTGCTGCTGAAATATAAGGGTATAATAACTGAATAGGTTCAATTAAACTCCTAGATATATCCGGCAGATCCCGTGCAATTGTTACCATATTATTTTCTATGGCCAATTAATAGGCTCTTCTGCATGTAAGTTTAGGTTCGTGTGTAAATACAAACATATGTATCTGTAGGTATTACATATGTTTCGTGTATTATGTTTTAATTATTATAATTTAATAATTGTCTATCTGGCAATAGTGACGTCATAATGGCTAATGAAGTTATATCATTTCTATATATTGTATTATGTTCAGTTTAGGAGGTACACATTTTTATGTTTAATAATTCTTTATCTGGCAATAGTGACGTCATAATGGCTGATAAAGTTATATAATTTTTATATATTGTATTATGTTCCAAGTAGGAGGTAAAACATATGTTTACTACTTATAAATCTCTATCTGATAATAGTGACGTCATAATTGAAGATGACTTTATACATTTTCTGTATATTTTAATATATAAATTAACTTTAAAAGTGGCAGTGTTGGCATTTAATTAATTGTTCTTTAGATTTACCTAACAAGTTTGTGTAACAGTAACACAGATCAAATTTCCGGTTGAGTAATTTCAATGAAATGTATTGAATGTATATTATAATATCACTTTGCCAAGAAAAAAGAAACTTTTAACTTCGATAACTTTGTGTAGGAACGGTAATGAATAATTGTGTTTTTTACCCATTTTGTCTGCTATTTAATTTTCTCTACTTTAGCTTGGTGCCTGGTCCTAAATGATACGAAGTTGCTCTTCAACTAGAACTGCTTCTTCTCCTGTTCCCGTAAAGGCGTATTGATTTCTATCAATTATTTTCTTTTTAAAAATTGCATTTTCTATAAATTATCAACAAACGTTATGGTCGTGTTGGTCATTTGTACATTTTACATACCGGGAAGGTGTTATTGATATCTGTAAAATTGATTATGCCAGTTTATTACTGAAGCAACATATAATAGCTTTCTAAAGCTTGACCACTTTATTGACACTGCCAGACCTATGCCCAGTAATTTAATGTTATTAGTAGCTTAGTGTTATTATCCCCGGAGGCTCATAATGGGTAGTAAAGCATAACCTGAAACAAATCACTGGCCAGTTTTCTTAGTAGAATCAATACATGTATATTATTTACATTATCTCGCATTGAGAGGCGTAATAAGTTGTGTATTAAATTTAGCCTGGCATTAGCTTTCTGCAATTTACCTTAAGTTACTTGAATTATGTTTATCAGGAGAAAATATTATACGATTAGAAAGTATTATATTTTCCTAACGACTAACGATGCCAGTATTCGACGATCAACCCTTTCAACGTTATTATAAACACTAGCTAATAATAAAATAACAAAATTAGCTAAAACTAACATCCGAGATTATAAAATTAAATTAAATAAATTTATTACAAGAGAATCAAAAGACTTATAATCTGAAATAAAACTGATCTTAGTCGCTACTCCGCAAAATTAGCATCACTATATATAAACTAGCATCTTATATATAACGTTGCAGTGAAGACAATTTGGGGACAACGAGTTGGGGCTTTATGAAATTACTTGAACTTATACATTTTAAAAGTAGCCTATTATTTTTTCCATGACGATGACGAGACTATACGTGCCATCTATTAATAGTGGTCACGTGATTATAAACACTAGTTAAGATGTGTAAGTTATCATCAAAGATTCATATATATTTGAAACAAAATAAGTAGAGCTAAATACCTGAAATAGGTCTGAAATGAAACAAATCTCGGTCGCTAACGCTATAACATTGCTTCCAAAGACGAAACTTGTCCTCAGACCTACATATAATACCATCTAACATATAGAGCATTTTTTGGATAATGTTGAGAGTTTACGATATTACATAGAGTTCAGAATGTGATATCGATAAGTCTCCTTAAGAATGATGATGTTTGTAACAATTGAACTAATTTATTTTAAAAATAACATCTGTATATTAATTAACCATATATAGCAGGTGTATAACTTAAACAATTTAGTTTACTTACAAATGTGGTGACCGGCTTATATAATATTCCAATGCTGTTCAGTAAAGATTCGACGGATGTTGTTCACAATATATATCATTATATACACACTCGGTGTTTCCGCAATTGTATACTAAACAGTTGATATAATACATAAAACGATATGTAAAGAACAGACGACAGTGCAAGAGTCAATGTTCTAGTCAAATCCTTCTCGATATATTGGTATTTCCAAACACAGGGAACCTATGCCGTATAATAATGGCGCCATTCACTCACTATCCAATATTCACGGATGCAAATTTGGACCCGCCTCCGCAATGTGATGACTTCGACTACTTGACTCATTCATTTAGATTAACCGGTAATGTGGAACAGGAAATTTTACAGGTTGTTACTTGGAACGGTTTCAAATATGATTGTGCTTCGTATTACAGAAATTAATAGGCAGTCCGTAATAATGTAGGTCGTGTCACGTCTGGTGTTCTAATATACATAACAATATCAGTACAGTCATGCTGGATAATAAATTTATGTAAAATAGAAAATCGCTTAATACAGTGGTTATCTTTTTTCATTATTTAGGGGCCTATTTATATTTTTTCTGATTATTTTTTTATTTATTTACTACCATTTTTTTGGTAGCCTTATACGATATTATTTTAAATACATATATTTACTGACATTAACAAATTATAAGTAAATAATCCATTCCAGCATAATTTGTCTGCAAATAACGATGAAAACATCACCCGGGTAATGACGCTAGAATTACACCCAGTGTTCGACATTACGTCGTGACGTAGCACTGACGTCACGGTCACGTCTTAAGATAATCTGAATATCCAGCAGTTTTGGCACATTAGGCGAATTTATAGAAAAAAAATGTTCGCGAATGTCCTTCGACAACTTTATGAAGCTCTGACCAATCTGTTTTTAGTACTGTAATAACTGTATACTTCAGTAATAAGCCAGAATTTCATATGGAGACCATTGGAAGCAGAAGTTTTGCTGCTGTAGCTGCTACCCATTGGAACCGACTTCCTGAAGCTGTTCGTTCTTGTGAAAAT
>JAODAF010329411.1:0-15340 GCA_027574765.1 Molpadia intermedia
TGTTTCTAGATGTTACTACATTTTTTGGTCATGAAATAAAAATAATAGAGTTGAGGAGGGGAAACAACTATTCTGACCAAAATCAAAACCTGCTCTATCAAATATACACATTTATACTTCCAATGAACACATTTT
The DNA here is from genome assembly GCA_027574765.1 of Molpadia intermedia. Lineage (NCBI taxonomy): Eukaryota > Metazoa > Echinodermata > Holothuroidea > Molpadida > Molpadiidae > Molpadia > Molpadia intermedia. The sequence goes on from JAODAF010329411.1 coordinate 136, forward strand.
TTCCTCATGTCCACTGTAGCATGGAATAGCCCACCTACTGATTTGTCTGATGAAATTGCCCAAAATTGAAACTAACAAATGACAATTTTTTTTTACAAACTAACAACTTACCATCCTTATTTTCATTACTTCTCCTGCAGGAAGAGGCAAGATTTTATTTGCAATCAAATATAGTAACACCAGTGTTTTAGGGTGATACTACAACAAAACCAATTTAGAGGTATCCTATAAAGCATGGGGTCATGGTCATAGCTAACATCCTGGTATCATTATCTATATTTCTTTACCTATGTAACCCTTAATTACATTGGGCGGGTCAGCCGGTTAATGGTATCAAAACCTGCATATCAGATACTATTATAACTGAAACTGGTATTCAGCGACGTGACAAGTTGACACTTCGTGTACAATGCCATTGGGTAATTTAAACATTGCCACTGTCATATATCATTCCTTTCGAGCATTACAAGTTATTAACCAGGGCAGCGCCACCCCAATCGGTAGGTAGCGTTCCCTTTAATTGTGACATAAATTGTGTAAATACATACAACATAATTGTGCAAAATAGATGAGCTAACATGCATGTGACACTATGTTTATGTGTATATAGTCAGACCAGAATTATCAATCTGAAGGTGCTATACACAATATATTGTTTTCCCCATTAAAACAAAGATCAGATGTGGTCATCAGTTTGTTATGATTGCAACAGGCCAGTGGTTCAATATACCACAGGCAGCCGGGGTGGCGCAAGTAAATTCACTTGGATTGCTGATACAGAATGTCTGAACTAACTCCAATTAGCCACTGTACCAACTATCCTCTCCAAGTACATGTTAATTCACATGGTGAAGGATATTTGAATTAAACAATAATAACTAGTAATTAAATAACATTAAATTAAATATAACAGTAATTATCATAACAGTTTTCTTTTAAAAGCATGTATGGTACTAGAAAGCATCCTGGGGAAGAACATATTGTATAATGAACGAAAGCCCTCATTCATTTTTATATTTGTCTAAGATAAACCGAAGCGTTTTTTATATTTCTCATGGTCAGCTAGATAAACATACAAATTGTAAAGTGAAGCAGACCCCACCAAACATTGGTAAACAGCTAAAAGAACATGGACAAACTGTCTGAAGGAATTGTAAGATATAGATAAAATGAGCTGTCTATTGCCTGCACTCAAATATTACCCCTATCTCATAGAATATGTGACCACTTGAACATGAAGGCCGCATATAACAAAACACACCCAGCTGACAACTCTGATTATATCACCAACGTATTTGACTTTTCGAGTCCCCTGGCCATTTACTGCTACATATGTCTGCTTAGCTACTGCCAGTTTAATATTATTATTACATTATTCTGCATTGAACTTTAAAGATACATTTTCTAACTCAATGTTGTTATTAGTTGTTCGTGTCTAATATACGTAGTACTCCTGTTTGGAGTGGGCTATTTAAAATACAATCATTTGTAATACAATACCATCATTTGTATGATTATATTACTCTAACAGAGCTGTATAAGCTTGCGGGCACTACAGGAGGTCGCGGGCAACCACCAGACAAGCGGGCCCAAAGTAGTATCTTCTCGCAAGTAGTGCCGACCTTCCTATTTCAGGTAGGCATAACTATGGTTTGTACTGTGGTATAAGGTATGTATACAGAAGTTTCTTAAACCCATTACAATATTACCAGGACAACATACTGAGAGTATATGCCTATTTCAAAAATTGTTATCCCATATCAAATAAGAAAACCATTTTTCCTATAAGTATAATGTTAAAATTACCAAAATGTCATTTTTAACAATTTATGGGTTCCAAACTTTTGAAACTGTAAGTGTTGGTCGTTGCATCGATCGTATAACTAGGATTTAAAGGTTACACGTATTCTACATGTATATAAACTACAGTACACAGAAACAGATAGCTAGCCGGCCTATCTATATGACATACGGCCACGTATGTTAAGTGATCCAACAAGATACAGAGTAAAGACATTCAAATGCGAAGATGGGAAACCAACAATCTCCATTTACTCAACTAATATACAATTACAGCAACAAAAATTACTAATTGGGCTTTAATTTAGAATCCGTATCCTGTAGTCCGGTAGTCCCTAATTGACTTATGCACTTGTCAATTTGATGACGCATCCCTAGTCCCTACACCCCGAAGGTAGTCAAATATGCATCATTGACACACAAAAAGTGACTCACATGTGCGTCACTGCAACGCAGTTGTCGGTCACAAGAGTGACTCAAGGGTGCGTCAGTGTATTGTTATTGTCAGTCACTCTGCGTGTGGGTCTCATACCGTTTTAACGAAATGCATAAGCTAAGTAATGCACAGAAATATCCACTGTTAAATGGGTCACTAAACAACGGATGTCACTCAGTGAAGGTGACGGACGGTGCGTCCAGGCCTCAGTGGTATATGTTTTGTAAGACGCACATCATGCAAAGACGCACCGTGTTGGGGGTGTAGGGGTTCGCCATACGATTGACAAGTGCATTAGGCTGAGTACGTTCTTCTGTAATTTAATTTTAACAGCTATGCCTAGGCTATATAATATTGACATACAGGATTATAAGGTTAGCGTATAGCCTACATTAAGGTTGGGGTTGATATGCATTTGCTTAGTACCACTAAATTATGTCAATATTAATTATCACCTTGGCCTAGGCCTAATTTATTCAAAGTTACAGAGCCTCAGGAGGTTAATGTAGCATATGCTAAGTAGCTTATGGAATTAATAATAGCCTATGCCTGCCATACAATAAATCCGTTATTGGCTTAGGCTAGGCTAGGATATGCTTAAGGGTTGATTTCCTTCACAGCTGCATTCTTTGAAGTCTAAATAATCAGTGACCAGGGCTGTATCACTGTATGCGACTAGTGTTAGTGGTACCAGTATTAGTAGTAACTAGTATAGTATAGGTTATAGTACTAGTACAATAGCAGTATAGGGTATCCTACACTAGACTAAGCTAGGCTAGTGTAGGATTCACTCAACTAGAATGCGTGGCGATATCAATTGTATGTTTTTAAGGAATATAGGTAGCCCATTTGAAAACAACAAAATCGGTCTGAACGAAGAAATGGTCGGCATACAACGCCAAACTGACATCCGTGATTCCCTGGCGATGCAGGCCAAATTTGGTACGAAAATTATAGATACTGTAATACTGTATTTACTTCAGTCGTTTGCACTAAATCGAGGAAGCATCGAGGCTGCATTGTAAATACTGTATATAGATTACTGTATTACAGGGTATGGGATACGTCTTCAACCACAGTACCGTGGCATTTAAAATTCACGGTTCCTACCGTGGTTGTCGCAGAAGATCGGATGGGTCTTCTTTTAATTTTTTTTTTGTTTTTTTTTTTTTTTAGTGGGGGGGGGTGGGGGGGTGGTGGGGATTACATACAGCACAAAGAAGATAGATAAACTGATATGTGAAAATTAATTATTTTGATTGCTAAAGCTTAAACTGCATGTGTATCTTTATGTCGTGGTATCTTCGGTTCGGGTCAACGTATCTAGTATAACATGTTACATTAGTATGTTAGGTATATCGCGCCCCAATGTGTGGGTCAGATAGGCCTATCCGTTTAATATCAACACAATGCCAGAAAGACAATGACAAACTGGTTACAACGTTATACTTGTGGGACATGATAGTATTTGGAACTGAAATGTGTTTTATGTTCTTTCTGTTCTTTCTTTCCATGTAGTTACTCCATGGTAAAAGCAAAATACGAGTTTATATTGAATCCTACACAAACATATTACATCAACTGACAAGTCTTAGTTATTTCTTAAATCAATATAATCCACAAATCATGTTTTGTTTCTCCCGAATCCCATCGATTGGTATTTTTGGTATTTTTTTAAGTAAATGAACAATTGTATGTAAAGTGGAGCATAGTGAAATGATGAAAAGGCATTGTGGCGAATATACAAGAAACTTCAATTACCTTATGTGCTCATATTAATTACATCCTTTTGTCGTCGTCATTTAGATTAGGAGAATTTGACTATTTTCGTTAAAATTTTTGCAATTAGTTTGTTTGCTAGAAATTGTTGTTTATGTTAATCTGCATTGCTATGTGTTTCTATTTTTTTAATTTGGTTCACAGAAGATAATATCATTGGTCTCATTCGATTCGAAAACAAACAATCACGATGGCCGTAGAACCTCTAACACGTCCGTAAGTCAAGTAACTGAAAAATGTGGGAAAGCATATATGTATGTAGCAATTTGGAAATTTAGAAATTACAGAATGTAAAACTGCTCTGCATACAAAAGAGTTTTTATTTTTGGTGTATATGATGTTCCGCTGAACCCTTAAGCTTTAATAGAACATCTTTTTCGATCTCCATACTGCTCACTATTTATATATACCAGGTATATTAATTACTTAACTATCTTTCACATTCCACAGGATACATACATTTATAATAAAGAGATCCAGTGACAAAAAATACATTCATGGCTTGCAAATTGGAAAAGATAATAGGATAGCAATCTCTGGTAAGATATTCAACCCGGACCGAACATTTGTTGACTTGTTTTCATTGACAGCTGATTCTGAAGGAAAACTCAAATCAATTTATTCAAAGGAATTAGTTTCTTATAAATTAATGAATAGATTTGTTTCAATTATCGATGAATCTCTCATAGTAACTAGTCATGGCGACGAAATTTCAATATACAACACTGTAAATGACCACATGGTAAGGTCCTCAACATTGAGTTATGAAGTTATGTGTATGGCTGTAGGAATGAATGAAATTTTCATCGGTTTAAGTGAATCGAATAAGGTCATTGCTCTTGACACGAATTTGACAGAAATAAGAACAATCAACTTAACTGGAATTAAAGATGAGGACGAAGTATGGGACATTAGTTTAGAAGAAAATTTAATATTCGTGTGTACAGACTATAACAGAGTGTTACAGTACACCAGCGATGGTCGTCTACAGACAGAATACAAACACGTAGACGACCAGGACATGAGAGCAGCTTATATCACTGTGAGTGTCCAGACTGGCCTGGTGTTTGTTTTGTGGGATCAGGATTTAATCGGTGTTCACGCTCTCTCAGGCGGACACCATTTATTTGATTTTGAAGTCCAGCTTTCCTACGTGATTAGAATAACCAATGATAACAAGTTGATGGATATTGTTCAGAACACGGGTGATATCAGGCTATATGACATGGTGAGTAGCGGCAGCTTTAAATTAGAATTATATTATATTAGATTATTATCCCAACCATTGCTTTATAGAGAGCAGTGGCGGATCCAAGATTTCTGAAGAGGGGGGGGGGGAGCGCTAGATTTTCGCGCGCGTTGATATATATTGTATGCATACAAACATATATACATATATGTATATACATATATGTATATTCTTCTATATATATACATTAGGTTTCACAACGCGCGCGAAAAAATGTGGACCTCTTTTAACAATTTGGGTGAACGGCAGATATGGCGCGCGAAAATTTTGTTAGATTTGTTATTTTTTTCATTAAATTTAGGTCCAAATTAATTAAAAATAGGGCAAACAATTTTCAGAAGGGGGGCCGGGCCCCCTGGCCCCCTGGATCGGCCCTGGAGAGTAGAGAGTTTGTAGTCAATATGCTGTTAGTAATGATATATATGATGTTTGTCCGAACATAGAAATACTTTTATGGTGAGGTTACGATTAGTCACTGGTAATTCACTACTGAGTGAAAGATGTTCCTGAGTTTGTGAGTCGTTATATCATAATTTACAGCTTTATAAACTCCAATTCCGCTAAACACATTATTTGACAATGTATGTTACATTTCATAATATTAAAGGCATTAATGTCAATAGTCACGTGACCAAAACAGAGTTGTGCAGCTTGTGGGGTATGGTTTTACTTATCCCGACTACACTCATGTATTTCAAAATGAGATTTAATGGGTACCAACTGTGAATGTTTTGGTACCCAGGTTGTCTATTTATTGAAGGATTATGAAGTCAATGTTGATAGCAAATGGATAACCAGTCTGCTATTAGATTCATTGTACGTACTTATTTAAAACTATTTTTAAACGGTATTTGGCTTTCCAAAAAATGATGCGTGGTCCAAATTGAAGCAGATATTACTAAGAAGCTCAATCACGTGACTTTGGTTTGGTTAATATTAATATGAAATGTATTGTTTGCAGAGAGACATCTTAACATTTGCCAGACTGAAAGAAGGTTTATCTTCAACATTGTCTAGAGATGACTGTCAACGTTTGGGGGAATCATTTCATATGACAGGCGATCACATCAACAAAATCATCAACAGTGATTCATACGCACGGAATATTCTACTTGCCCTGGAAGAGCTTGGGGTGATGCACCCGTCCAATCTGATCCGTTTAACAGGGGCACTCGTACAACTTGGTATCAGTGGTCATCTACTTACAGAAGCTTACACAAAATTACAAAGTAAACATACATGTTGTTTTGTTTCATCATCATAAAAAATAAATGTTACAAAGATTATTTACAAATTACTGAATTATACTGATTTATGTATTGATGCATACATAATAGAAACAGCACCTAGAATCATATAATGCCTTAGTGATGGGTTTGTTTTAATTTAGCACATTATCTGTATGTGTTATAATTACTCTTGTTAGAATATTAGAGAGGAGGTCTCGCCTTTTACGAACAAAGATTATGTTTTAAATCCCCAAAATCAAAAACGATATTTTGAGAGAAGCATTTGCTTATGTACGTGATGTTCATCGGCTATTAGAGAGGGATAATACTTAATAATATAATAATCATATAGAAGGACACCTACAGTCCTAAATAAACTATCGCGAGATCCTAGATGAAATGTAATTTTAGCCAGGTATTATCGATTATATATTAACCAACGTTAGTTGGTAGGTATGTACACCACGATTTAATGTAGTACCTTAAACAAACTTCATCTCCCCTAGAAATACCCTAGGAGAAAGGTGGCTTTAATCATAATTTTTGGAGAGGAAGGTTGGAAAAGTTTATTTTATGTAAAACTTGGTGCTGATTTAAACAAAAAGCTCTCTCATTGATGCCACTCATAACGTTTTGCTCATTTTTGGCAAAATATGGCGGTTTTTTACCATATTTGGTAAAATATTCATAATATCTAGTGTAGACATGTCTATATTAGGTAAAATGGGTGCTGATTTTCCAAAATCCCTCTTACTGACTCCACTCATGACATTTTGCCCATTTTTGGCCATATTTTGTCAGAAATTACTGTTTTTGACAATATTTGTTAAAATATTCAGCATTTTCTGGTGCAGATGTTTTGACATGCAAAATGTCATGGATGGTGTCAATGAGAGTGTTTTTTGAAATCAGCACGCCATTTTATATAAGAAAAACATGTCAAAACATCGGCACCAGAAATGCTGAATATTTTAACAAATATGGTCAAAAAATGTACTTATTTTTATATACAGCTCAACATACACCATACAAGAAGTTCATTGCCGGGCTATCTACCCACTTGTCTTTATCAATTACAAGAGAGCTTTGTGAATATTTCAATATTTCCCGAGAGAAGAAGAATGAAATATTATCAAGTTTAACCCCAGCAATGTCCTTTTTAGCAATACTTGAGGAAATAGGTATCATTAGCTACTTTGACGTTAAAACACTGAAGAAAGCATTAATACAATCAAGATTAGTTCAGGCTGTGGCCAAAGTTCTGGAGTATGAATCACTTGTGGAAGACAAGATCAGCCATGTTCCGTTACCAACAAGTAGCTCATTTGAAGGTACAGTATCTTATATCTTGAATATTTGCTATGTTGATCCTGGAATTTTCTCTAGGCAGTCTGCTCTGTTGTATTCACCAAAATTCAATAGAATCCAGCATCATTGAGGCACGACCTTTTTCTTTGTTGTAAAACAAATCACAAAGTTGGAGGGCCTGACCAAAGTTGGAGTGGACCTAACTAAAACTGTACAAAGTTCTGTGACAAACAATAAAGTTACAATTACTAAACTCAATTCAATGCATTGTACTGGAATAGTTATCGAGATGACAAGTAAACTAGATCGCAAAGCTGTGTTGAGATTCCTTGCCAAAATGTAGAGGGTGACGAAAAACAAGACTGAGTTGTCCGATAAGTTGTTAGTGTTTCATCCCTGTTAACTTCAAATGACCTTTGACTTTGAACAAAATCAAGAGAGTAACCTAAATACCAAGTATGATGACAGACCAAATGACCTTTGACACAGATCCTTTTTACAAAATGCCTTTATTACACTTCAAGAACATAAGAACCGACAATATATCAGAGGACAACTTTGGCGTCCATGTACTCTCTATGGTCTTTAAAACCAAACCGTATAACGGCAGATTTGCTCGACATCTCGAATACGTGGCGTTGTAAAAAAGGCTAAAAAGCAACCCAGAATGTTCTCGTAATGGTCGCGTAGTCGGTGTATCTGTTGTACTGTCTAGTTTCCAGACATAAAAGCAACATGCGAGTGTGTAGCCTAACTAAGAAGAAGTATTGACATGTGTACAGTACACGGGCGGAAAAACTGGGTTGTGCATCATATACTGCACGTTTATAATAACGGCAATACTACACTACAAACGATTTCAAGACTAGTCGAATGTATCGACTATCGAATCAGCTTTTCACATTGTATATGCTACAACATTGCTGGTCTCGATATCTAGACCAGCAAAATATCGAGACCTCGGGGTACCGAGACCGAGACGTCAGGTACCGAGACCGAGACCGAGACCGAGAAAAACCGGTCTCGAGACCTACAACACTGATAATTAAGTCAGAATGTATTACATCTGTGATAACCTGGTGCATGAGCTATGCGGCTTAATGCTTTACATTTCAAGTAATGGTTCAAGATGCGGTTTAGTACATTTTTTACCCATGCCCGAGAGTCTGGAACGCCTTAACTTTGATCATTTATCTCAAGATATTATTAGTATGCACTATATCTTATACAATGAAAACATAGACAAAATTCATTAAAATAATAGTCAAATAAATCGCAATCTTCACACGTCAGACGAGTTGAGGTCTGTTTTTTAAGCTTTCAATCGTATAAAGTAGATTATCAGGGAGCGTTTACTGTGAGGTAACTAGTCATAAATGTATAATGAGAATGTATATATAGTCGCGGATTACAATTTCTCTCAAATCTTTTCATTCCAAATTTATCAGCTTTGTATATAAGAAGAGGGAGCGAACTGAATAAGTTGAGCTACTTAAATGAATAATGATAATAGTTTGTGTCATGCACAAAGCATTTGGATTAGCAAATATTGGTACTTTTACGGCAGTTTTAAAGCAGTTTTACGGCACGCCGAATTGATGCATTTCAAGGAAATAGATCCCAAACAACGAAACTAATATGGCAATGTCGACCTATACAATTTCATCTGGAGCGTATTATTATTTTATTATGCAGCTATTTCTCACGTTCGGTTCTGATTCTTTATTTATTTCTAATATAATGGTAGCATGAGCTAAGTCAGCATTGAAATACTGCCCCATTGTAAAAGCAACAACCATTTGACAATAATGAAAAAAATCGACAACATGGATTGGGATGTATCATGGTCTTACACGGTTTACGCTTCCTTCAAATACTTTTGTTATTTTACTAAGTACAATGATTGAAAGTTTGGTGATTTATTTAGTCACCTGGCTGCATAAAGCAAAAATAAAATGATAAAAAGTCGTTTACGCATGGCATCGATCCATTCCACTCTTCTCCGTTAACTGCTATAGTCATCACTGTGTACGACCATGCGTTATACTGCCACACTATTGCATTAATATGCACATTATTTCACATTCACAGTATTTTCTCTTTCAGCAAAGCGCCAGCGGTTCGTCAAGTATCTTCGTAAAGGGATTAAGGGTTATTATGAAACCATGACTCCAGTACCTTGGAGGAAATCTTGTCAGTGGAGCACAACTGATCTTTTTATTCCCATAGGCATGGTATTGACAGATTCTAAATCCAAGATTCGACATAAAGACATCGATGCAAAATGCAAATTGCAGTACAGAGATGTACTTACTTATGACAAACTGAGGTCGGAAAAACGAATCATACTTGAAGGAGACCCTGGGTGTGGTAAAACAATGATTTCAGCCCAGCTCGCATATGATTGGTCACAAGGAAAGAAGTATCTCTTCAATGACGCTACTTCCATTAAGGATTGTGGAAGGAATGACGCTTGCTCAGGCTATAAAAGGTTTTTATTTGCCCAACGATTCAAATATTACTGAAAAGGACATTGAAAGGATCCTCAGTAGCGAAACCCATGACAACTGGTTGCTACTAGATGGAATAGAAGAGTACAGTAGTCAATCCAGTGGGAGCGAACCTACAGAAGTAATGAAAGTCATGACAAAAGATAAATTCCCAACGTGTAAAGTTATTCTGACAGCTAGGTCAGATTATGTTCATGACTTACCAAACTATCCAATGTTAAAAGTAGGGCAATTTGGTGAGGAGGATAGAAAATTATACATTGAGAAAATATTTACAGATGACGAAAAACAAAGAGAAGTTAAGCAATTCATTGACAACGATCCAATTGTTCTGGAACTGTGCAGCATCCCATTGCTCTTTGTCCTCTTAGTGCACAACATAGATAAGCTTGGGAGTATGCAAGAAGGTCATGCACTTAGAGTTTCTCCTTTTGTCAGAGGGTTAATAGAAATTCTCTGTTCAACCCTTTCTCAATCAGATTCAAGAGCTGGGTCATGTGGGTCCCTTCCATCAGATAAAGAAATTGGTATGTCATTGGAGGAACTTGCATTCAACGGTCTATGTATGGGTAAACAGCAGTTGTTTTGGCAACAGGCGTTTGTGCACGATAACGTTACTAACTTTAGCCAATGGTTAGACTCCGGTATACTGATTTTAGACGAGAGTGTAACAATGGACTCCATCTACAACATTTCCAATGAAACCAATGTGGAGGAAAATGTTTCATTAGCTGTAGGAAATGAAAATCCAGACAATGAAAGCAGTAAGTACGCTTTAAATACATCGACTGAAGAAAGGACACGTTTGCGGGATAGCGACGTCTCGCAGAAAAGCCTCATATGTGCTCGAAAAGAGAGACAGAGTACCGAGTACAGGTCAACATCCAGATATATTCCTTTGCAAATCCGGTTCTTACATAAATTAATACAAGAGTGGTTTGCAGCAAATCATCTATCCTCATCGTTTGACCGAGGCGAGACAAAACCTCTAAATTTCAGTGAGAGTTTGATCAACATTAATCCATGTGACCTCCACTATGTATTACGATTTACATGTAACATATGTCCAAGAAGTTTTCCTATCATTGCGAAACATCTTTTAATTAATTATCGCCCAGACTTAAGTGGTGCTTCTAAATACATCATAGACTGTATCAGTCTCTGCTTTATTGAGTACGAATGGGATGCAGACAATTTGGTTGAAGATATTATAACTGAGATATGCAAACAAGAAATTATCATCGATTCTGACGACAGTAGTTTGTTACATCATGCGAAAGTATGCATGATGAGCTTCGCATCGAAACATAAGGTGAGTTCACTTTCCATACGTATTTACTTTAAATTAATGTATATGATGTAGTTGTAGGAAATAGTGTCATTATTATATATTATGATATATAGAATGTTATGTCGGCTTTAACATTGACAAGCATAATTGGAAAATAACCGTTTAGTAATAATTATAATAATAATTTGTTTCCACTAGATTCCTATAGTTCACTTACGATTGGATGATGTTGTTCTTGAGGTCAAAGACGAAAATATTATACTCAGTTCTGGTGCAATGTTAGTGATTTTCGATACCCTTGAGGTACTTGAAGTGAATCGCTGGGACCATCGACTTACGGATGAGGACTGTATACATCTCATTGAACTCATTGCTGATGGTCAAGTGATCAGAAAAGCAAAGTAAGAAAATACAATATCGAATACGATACACAATTCCTACGCCTGTGTAGACACAATTAATCCTTATTTTGTAAATATATGTATGTAAATATATAACAAAGTATCGTAAACATACTTTGCGAAAATATTGTTTTTTATTACTTAACGATTAACGATATATTTAATTCTTTGAAAGGGTAATCCGTGTGTATTTAATAATTAATGTACATAATCCGTAATTAAATTAATCACATAACTACAATATACGCTATGGTTAGTTATGTGCGAACGCGCGTAATACACTCAATGATTTCAAAAACTGTACGCTGAGAAATTGTTCTCAAATATGGGGAACCATCAGTTTTTCGAATTGGTGATAATTTTACTATTTAACACATTCCTGTATTTTAAGCTTTCTTAGTACCATGTTGCCTCTTATATGTAGAAGAAAACACGTTTTACTAGGCTAAATAATTTATTTACATTACTTGCATGTATATCATCGTTAAAATGACAATGAATAATTATTGTTCTTAAAAACAACTTAAAATATAAGTAATGTATAAGTCGGATATTTAAAAATCTTTACTTTCCGGTTAGCTTGCACATAGCCTTTCAAAAAACACTTATAAAGTATGGTAAATGAGCGTAATCATTGATATCGGTCAGGGCAGAAGAAATACGTATTCCATGTGTGAACAATGCCCCCATGCAGCTTATGCTTGGGAAAAAAAATGCGCTGGGACAAATAAATGATAGTATCTAGTCGTACCATATAGTTCACTGATTATTTTTCTCTGCAGCTTTCAACTTCAAAATCAACGCCCGTTTATACAAGATGAAGCCATACTTGACAAACTGGAGGCGAAAAACATCTCAGGTAAATTATGTGAATTAGAAAGCAAACTGAGGAAAAACATTAACAATCATGTACCATTAACCTATATGTATGTATTGGTCATGGAATTACTATGGAATCTCAAAGGAAATAACTTAATTGAAATAACTCAAAATTGATAGGGTAAAAATAAATAACGTTGGATGATTGCCATGCTGCATATCTGAGAATTGTGTTATATCACAAAATAATACATATTAGAATTTATACACTGCTATACACTGTGTACACTCCTTTGATCAGTAATGTTGACATTAAATGATTAAATGGCGATACCGTTCGTGTCACTTAAAATATACACACATATGGATTATCGTATAAAAATCAAATGTTTTTATCATCGAAAATAGTCAATATAACGAATCGCTTTCCTGTATCCACTTGAAATAAACAGTACCACATGCTTATTTAATATTTATATTAATATTGTAAATTTTACTAAGTCTGAAATTTTACACTTTTAACACCAGTTCAGTGGAAGATTGGTCCACACTTTCTTGAAGTCTTAGAGGCTAGAAAATGGAAGGTAGGCAACTGTAATTTTATAATGTAGTATTGTGATATCAATATATCGTTATTAATGGCATGAATAAATACTGTAACTTACTGTAACGTTGATGATGGCAATTAATTTATGTGCCATATATGATAATTGGGTTGGGTGGGATTAGAGGCAGTGGCATGACATCGGTGAGGGTAGGAGCTGGTCACAATGCTCCAGTACTTCCAAATAAAACAATATTATTTAAATAAAGATATAAAGTGACAACACTATCTGACAATCATTATTCTGTTCTGTAAAGTTTACATTTAGTGCGTCTCTTCGCAAATTTCCGTTTCACATGTTTTATATTCTAGGAGGTATTTGTAGCCATTTGAAGGTCATACCACTTATAGTCGGGGGTCCATTAATATTTATTTTTTTCATTGTCACAAGGGGTTGAGAACCTGGGTTTTATAACATTAAATAACATTAGTTCCTTACTACCTGTGATATCATACTTTCTTTCTTATTTTCTATTTTTAGTTTGTGAGTTTGCTAAAATCAAATAAAGCAGACCAATATTACCAGTCAGGTAAGTAGACTAGGAAACCAGTTTATTTACTTTAGCATCAACCACACATTGCTATGTATATGGGTATAATCTGTCTACCGCATGTTCATACGTTTAATTGGTTCGATAAAGTTGCATACAGAGATTAAAACAGGTAATTGATTCACGTTTCTTCTATCGTGATTGATTTGTATGATATATAACCGTGAGTAGTATATTCCTACATGTCATTAATACAGTTCCAAACCCCCAATGACTTCGTTTCAGCGGTTAAAAGAGCATCACAGAGAGAGTTTTCACATATTTATACCCGTATGTCATTTACCACATTGGATATATTAGAAGAAGAAACAACCAATTATTATACGAAATAAATTCATTATATTTAACTGGCTGTGTAATACTGTGTCTGGTTGAAGTATATTCATTTTGTTTACCTCCGGATGTTACATTAATCCTAACGCACAATTATAGTAATATCTTATAATGGATGTGTAATACTGTGTTTGATACATTACACTAATCCTAATGCACAAATATAGTAACATCTTATAATCTTTCTCTTCTTTCCTTAGACTGCGCAATTGACACAAAGCACAACGTTCGATCAACAATAGGTAACAACGGCGGTGTAATAGAGATTCCGGACACATGTGTGAAACTTGAAGTACCACCCGGTGCAATACAAAACCAGTGTCTGGTTGAAATGAGAATCATACCCAATGCTTACGATGAACCGCCGACCTCCTTTGCCAGTAACTCATCGGTGATGGTGGAACTCTTACCAAATAACATTGAGCTACTCAAACCAGTCAATCTAACATTGCCTCACTGTCTACGCTTGAAAAAGGGTGTTGAATTAAAGGCAAAGATTTTTAGTAGCCACCACAGAAAAGGTAACTTTGGCCAAGCGAGGTTAATATCTTATGGCTTTATGGTTATTGATCTCGAGTCTTACTATGAATGTAATATGCGCATATGAGCATTATGTGTAACTGTATATCAGTATATTTAAGCTACATTGCGTGTACTCTGATTATGCAACAATGCATAATGCTAATTTCGCACATTTGTATCTTTAAATAAATAGTTGCGGTTCACCTGTTTTTCTTTTATAAACAGATAAGAAGCCAATTTGGGAAGAAAGATTGGATGCCCAATATGTTCTCGACGAAACATGCTGCACTATTTCGCTTAGCAGCTTTAGCTGGGAAAAATATACAATTGATGACGAAGTTGTTGAAGCAAAGAAACTATTTGTTTTCGCTGC
>JAODAF010330522.1:0-15338 GCA_027574765.1 Molpadia intermedia
TAATATATGAAATGCTAAATTTTCATAAATAACAAAACTCATATTGTTTCGCAGCCATATACTTCAACGGGTGTATCATGTACATTAACTTTATTATCAGTCTCGAATATCAGAGTATATATATTATGGCTTTAAGTCACAATAAATTTCCTTAGAATGTTGTTCAGAAGTTTGACCTTTCAATATCAGTCATCTTCATCTTATACTATCTTACACTTTTCAATCTAAATATATTGCATTAAAAATCAAGATAAAATTATTTACTGCAGTTACTCCTTTAATTTAAAATGTACATTTTTCTTTATCACCAAAATCAGTTAATGAATCGACATAATTTACTATTTTCTAATGGACGTTTGGGCGGTGTTTTCCAGAAAATCGATTAGCATAAGTAAAAACATTAAGGTAACGGACTGGTTCATGATTTATCGGTAAACGTTGCGTGCATGTAAGCATAATGCATGGTATATTGTATTTTGGGGTTAACAATCGAACCTTGACCTGTATGATGGTGAAGTTAACAGTTAAGAACAGGTATTGCCTCGAAAAGTCATAACCTATTAGATCGTTTCAGAAATGGTTCAGTATTAAACAATAATAATTAGTATTATACTTAGTTCTTAAAATAAATTCGCCAGTAAAACTGTTTGTCTGCGCTTTAAATATACTGAAATATTTATTTATGATCAACGTTTAAAGTTACATTCAACTCGCTTAAGGCAACAAGTTACATAGTAAAGTAACAAATGTGTTGATGACGAAATAGTATCAGCTTCGCAGATCATGCTCATGTTAATCTCAGCATATGAAGTGAGGAATGCAGCCCAAAGAAAAATGCATATATAATCCGTCGCCGAAAAATAACACAATAATTCTGGCGAAAATTGTCTACCTATTTTAGTATGATTTCACACTGATACTGATCTTTGATGAATTAGCATACTATTTCTAGCATTACGAATATTATATAAATCTCTAGTAACTAGAGATACCGATTATCGTGGTTTCTTGATGATAAATATTTAAATATGCATAGTATAATATTTGTCACACAAAAGTGTTTCAATATGCATTGTATGATATTTACCACACATCATCATGTACCTGCTATCAATCAGTGACTTCATACCAAATTATGAAAACATTCTGACTTTATGGGAATTATGGGAATTTCAAAATGTTGCAATTTGATCAGATGACCTCATTAATATTCCTGATATGCGCATCAACAGTAAGGTTTATCCCTATGGAGCATCCACCCACTAAGTAGACAAATAGCCATCCTTCCCTTGTTGAGTTTTCGTGTATACTTATATATATTTAATATGCGTGATCATACCAAATCTAACACAAATAATCAAGTACCCGCTATCACCCAACAACTTATTTGATAATAATTTACTCTGAATAATACTAAAACGTTAATATGTATGTGTGGTATCGTTTTAGACTTGATGATGTGTGTTAAATTTGATAGCATGTATTTTTATAAGGGCGGGGCTTCAACACAATATTGATAAAGATATATTGTATACAAGATTATTAGGGAATGGTGGATGTTTGTCATGTTTAGTGTATAGATGCACCATAGTAAATTGATAAACCCTATTGTTTTTGATGCTCATGTCAAGACTATTAATGATGAAAGTGGGTACATGCTACGTAATGAGTGGTTAATTTGATATAATGCATATTTATGTGGGGCGAGGCTTAACACTATACCACTGGAAATAGTTTGTAAATAACTCAACAGGGAAATGGAGGATGTTTTACATAGTGAATGGATGAACCCAATTAGGTTGGTGTGCATGTCATGAATATGAATGGAGTGAAAAGTCATGGGTAGTTGATGTAAAGTTGTCTTGATGATGTGTGTTAAATATTATATCATGCATATTTATGAGGGAGAGCTTAACACGATTTCGATAAGTTTGTTGTTATAAATCAAACTCTACAAGAGAATGTCATCCTAAGTACACAGAGTTGGTTCAGTTGATATGTACTTTTTTATGCTCATTCCATCCATAACAATGAGGTCACAGGGCAGAGTTTGAAATATTTGAAATCCACATAAAGCTCTATAATCAACATTGAAAATGTATTAATACTATACTTGGGTTACCATACATTTTAACATTATGAATAATTACACGGTATTCCTAAAATATGATAATGTGATACTGCTAAATCGTTTCTTGTAAGTACTGTAAAAACATTCCTATTTATACCTTGGCGTTGACCATGAAACAAGTTTTGGCTATATTTGATAAAACGAATCAGTACGCAGCAAGGAACTACGCAATACTTCGTATTCGGGTTAATTCATTGAGATTTCGTCTTATTCTTTTTATATTACCTTTAAAATATTGACGTTTTTCTCATTATTCATGCAGATTCATAAAAAAAATGTTACGTTGGCTTAAAGATTTGGCGTGTTCTATAATAAAGTGTTTGCTTTATGATTACCATTTTGTAGATATGAAGTGGTATGAATGAATATTCCCCAAAAAAAATGTCAAATCCAGCAACAATTCTATTACTTGTTTGTAGACACTTATAAACTTAAACAGTATTAATGCAGGATATACCAGTAAAGATATGTTGGCCCCAGGCAAAATAACACATGCCCCAAGATGCGTTTGCTTACTTTAAATTGGAATTATATCTCTTTACAATTGGAAACAATACTTCCAATATTTTACACAACAACATATCTAAAGGTTTCTTTCTGATTAAATGGCTTGAGTGATGACTATACCGAAAACGACAAGCATGACGAAAGAAATTTGATTTATTTGCAGATTGTTGTCGATATTAATGACAAATTTGAACCAAGTATTGGCGCCTTTATGAACAAGAGAAATAATTTTTGAATATTGCGGGAGTACGTTATATATATATATACAACGAAAGGCAGAGGCAGTTGCACGTAAAGCAACTGATGCAGTTCCAAGCCGTGTTCGTGCTCAATTTCCCAATTATTTACAAAAAAAAATCCTTGTTCGTAATGGCGAGGCGCCAGTACTTTGGTCGAATTTCCTTTCTCAGATTTGAGCACGAAGTATGGGTTTTTTGACAAATGTTTTGAGATTGAAGAATAGGCTGCACATCATCTAATTCGTGCTATTCTAAGAATCTAAAACCCAGCTTTGGTAATGAATTGATTCAGTTCAAAGAGTATATGATGCTGAATGTAACTGCAGCTGATACTGAATGCATAGTTTTAAACTGCATATGTTTAAGCAAATTGTGTCAAACAACCTCTCTTCAGTCTTTCCCAACGTATATATTATCTGCTAATGTACACATGCCTGATGGTATCCAACTTAAGTGGAGTGAGATTATATATAGTTCTAAAGCGAATAAAGAACTACCCGAGGTCCAGAATAAAGAAATTTAATGCACATCGAGTCAGAGCATTTGCGCTAACTTGATTATCAGGAAATTATTCATAACTTTGAAAGACAAATGTTGCAAATTGCAATTTGAAAAACAGTAAACCTGTAACGTTAATATTTATATAAGTTATATAGTGCCGAACTCCAGAAGAAAAGTCACCAAGGCGCTATATAACAGAAGCTTATAAGTAAACGAAATGCAAGATGTAAGTCTTCAATTGACTACTCAGTGAAGTGAGAAGGTAGGGAATTATCGAACTTTGTTTATTTATCACCAAAATGGGATCGCGTTGTTCGTTGAAGAATCACTGTTGCGACAAGGGTATATCAAGAAAAGAGATTGCTGAGATAAACTGGAACAGTTTGAATAACAGACCGAAGTAAAAGAAGAAGCTAGATGATACTCTGTTTGACGAGAAGACAGTAAAAACAGTTTAAAATAGTCGTAATGTGATCGGTTAATCATGATTTATTGATAAGCAGCCGAATTTAAAACCCACTAAAGCGTTGACAGGTGAGAAGAGAAACCTCTATAACGAATCGAGCCAAGATGTAATGAGTGGGTAAAAGAGCTGATTTATTATGGGAGATTGTAATGTTTGATAAAAGCAGCAAGCAAGAATGTGTATAACGTAACTTGACTGTTAACATAAGAGCGAAACGTATTTACAAATTACTAAAAAAAGCTGAATTATATTTAAACTTTTCTAACTATAGGATTTTAATAATTCAAAATATCTACAATGTTATTAGTAAAATCAGTAAATATATTTCATGACAATGGCTGTGGTGACCTAGTGTACCTACGCGGTAACACTCGCGGGCAAATAAGGAGGCCAATGCAGTCTGTGATTCGATAGAATTAAGTTCGAAATTGGCTCCAAGCTGACCAAAATATATATATTTTCTATTGCATTGCTCTCCTGTCCTTGACCTGGCGACAATCTTTGCACTAAGATTGTTTATTACGTGGATACTTATAGGTTTAGTTTCTGATATCATTGTGGAAGGTCGCTAGGGATCCGAGGCTCTGACGATTCGAAATTGCAGTGAACTCCGATGAGTCGCGATTCTTATTGATTAAAACCGTTTAGGCGTATTACATATATAAATACTGAAAGACAAAATGTTTTTCTTCAAAACATTTTCCACTGTGAAAGTATCGACAAAAAAGCCAACATCAGTTAATATTGGATTCAAAATATTTACTAGCAATCACAATTAAAAAAATATAGTAGAATAATGTGTTATGCATACAGCACGACCAATTTCCGGTTGGGAACACATGTTGAAACATGACTATATTTGTTTTATATTATATTGAGTTAATACTACTACATTAATGGAATATACCAAATTTAATTATTGACACTTTAAAACTATAGTACAGAATTATCACATAAGAAATGAACGTAACAAAATTGGTGTAATTATACCATTATACCATTGCCGAATGTCATTTTCGTTTTCTATTGTATTGGAGTTAGTAACCATTCTTTGAAGATGTGCCGAAAGTCAGGTTACTCATTGTGCTTAAATCTTTGTCATGAATTTGAAAGTGTATCTGGTGATATAAAATTTCACCTTGATAACTGAGCCAGTGAACTATCTAAGAATGTCACTATTACAAGTTTGTCCCTGAAAATATGAAATATTACGTAGCCGTAGACGACATGTTTGGAGGAACGTCAGGCACAACTGAAAACATTATTGCTAGATGTATTTGTATTACTGTAATCTCTTTTTGATTTGATTTGTTTCTCTTTCCAACCAGTGCGACTGTTAATTTCGTAGATTTGAAAATATATTGCAATAAACAATTTTCGCTCAAACAGGTTATTAGTTGTAACATTAGGCAAATATATGAGAATGTGCCTCCTGTACACATGTTCATCTACCACAAACCATCACAAGGAGCATACAGAGGACTCTACGGTTTGCCATTCCATCAATTACTCTAACTATTGACGGTGACAAGAGTGATGGACAGGTTAGAGATCCAACAGACGATTAAATGAACACAAAATCGTGTTGAACAGTTTATGTTTCGTATCGAATAACGCGAGACAATATACATGATACAAGGAATAAGTTACCATTTTCTTAAAGAAACTTGTGTTATATTGAAGATATGAATATTGATTATAGCCTATATTAATTAATATCCTATAATGCTGCATTCGGATTGTGCAAGAACATTTACTCCCTTCTAAGATAGGCGATAAGGATTACTGAAAATTATGGCATACTGGATGAGTGCATTAAAGTGATACATTGGTAACATGCAAACCTTGATTGAAAACTTATTTCCGGAAAATGTATTGAAACACTGTAATATACTGGATCAGTGCTCGCGCTTCACCCAATAAAGTCACTACTAGTTTAATTAACAAGTTTTTCTTTCACCTTCGAACTTAATTGTCTTTAAGGTTACTTTAAAGTTTTAAACTCTAAATGTCGAATACCTACAACAGTTGGACAAGATGGAACTTCAACAACATTTGTAATTTTGATTATAGATTAGCAGTCTTGATGTTGTCAGGATCTTTATTTCACTTCGTACGACTGAATCATGTAAATGTTACATCGGCAAAAGAATAACTGCTCAGAAGGTTCATTTGAAACTTCAATAAACAAATTGTTCCTTCTTAACATATTGTTTGACATTGAAAATACCTTGACAACATGATGAAGTGTGGAGTGCTTTCCGCTTATAGAAAACAATCTAAGAGTGTGTTCAATCATCGCATTTTGTTTTACATTGAGTAAGTTAGCTTCACTAAGTGTCACTAACTAATTTTCATCTTTAGACTGCTTAGATGAGTCAGCTATTTATTGAAATAATCACACCACAATAATTAGTGGGTACATATTCGATTTCGCGTACACAAAGCGTTCAGGAAATGTTTAATTGGGTTTGTTTGAAATAGTTATTATGAAATAAATACGATATTTAATTAAACGAATCATATGAAAATTTCTGAGAATTTTTAGTTGGACATGTGAAATCCACAAATTGTAATAAATATGTAAACACTCAAAATTGGAATGCACAGCGACGCTTCAAATATGATACGGTGTCCTGTATCAAGTTGAGATATGTTTACATAAAGCATACTGTCTAATCAGTTCAAGTTACTGTTTTGGTAATATATTTTGTAGCTTGATACCGATGATTACGGCTTTTGTGGATGGAATCGTATATCATTGTGCCCTTGAAATAAATTATCGTGTCATTAATACATCCCATACTAATGTAATAAGTCGTTGCTTCGAATACACGAAGTTTCACAGACTTCAACAAAATTGAACAATTCATGGAAAAGCGTTTGTAGTTGGCTCTATCGTGTACCAACTATAGAACCTACCTGCATTATCTCGATGTCTTTCCTCAGAATAGTTCAAACTCAAATTCACATAAAGTGTTGCGCTATATATCTAAACGTAGCTAGAAATGCTCCAGTATATGTAAATTTAAGCTTAATTTTATACAACTTGTTTCTAATTCAAATGTTTAAGGGCTTTATATCAGTGTTAGCACTCAAGGGCACTCTGGACATTCGTCAGTATTTTGCCGAGCCACTGCCAACCTTGCTGCTCAAAAGAAACATAGTGACTGTGACCTGACCTAGCCTATACGGTAGTTTCCACTGGATATTGCATATGGTACAATTACAATGACTTTAGTTTAATTTATATTTTCTTAGCAGAAGATATTAAAACAGGGTGTTCTTCTGAAGCTACCAAATATTATCGTTTTACTAATCCTGACTAATACCGATTAAGCTTATATATTGCTCTAGCGGTTTAAGCCATATTGAACATGTATAGTCTACATACCTTGATGGCATATACTTAACATAAATGGGTTAAATATCGGCAATTATGATTGAAAGCCTCTAGCATGCTCACATGAGATGAACATTCAATGTCTCTCTTCATCACCATCAAGAGCATAAGTGACAAGTGCATAACCGGCGTTACGCCAAGCCGTGATGAAGCTTGTAATAAATACTTAATCACAATATAAAAACCTTTTCTATATTATGTTTAAACATAACAACTTATGGTATATTAGACAGATCGAGGTTTTAGAAACAATGGTTGCTTAGATGAGTGATTTGGGTCTGTTTGTAAACATAGAACACTTTAGTAATTTACATCCAGGTCTCTAAAAGGTACGATACTGGAAATTCGAATCGGTCAATAACCTCGATTGAGTAACACGAATGCATGAAAAAGCTGTTTTGCGTTGATGTAATTCCACCACGAAGAGATGAAACAAGGTATGCTTTATTAAGAAATATCGTGTCTGTTGTTGTCGGTAAAAGTCAAACAAAACAAGAAACAGGTGAAAAATAGTACCTTTCAGTTAGATCAGATGAGAATCGCATGACATGATAAATATTTGTTCCCATGAAGTTAATGCAATTCGGTCTCTTTAGTTATATTTAGTTTTATCTTTAGTCTCTTGGCGTACTATTACATTTAAAAATCTAGTCACTTCCAAACTCATATTGATACAAATATTGGAAGATTTTTTGTCTGGTAATATAAACATCTTGTTGCACTTGATATAAAATATTATAATATATAATGTTTATAATGTTTAAACTTACCGGTATAGTTCGTACTATTAAATTATACAAAAGCCAGGTTGGTCGTCAAATTGTTTTCTGTATTAAATAAGTATAAATGAATTTAAAAAAATTCTTACAACATACTTTGTCGAGACCGGACCCCAAATATCATGAAGTATTATTTACTATTTAGTATTGATTACTCTGGATTAATCTTGTCAGCAAAGACTACACCTTTTTTAAAAGAAACATTTATATTTCTTTTTCATTTTCCGAAGGTAAATGTGTCTATTTCTCCCATAATGGAATAAATATTATATAAAAAAAATAAAAGTACCAGAATATGGCTAATTATAAACTTATTGTAGACAACCTGCACCTAGATATTGCTTACGAAATCGTTCATATTTACAGACCGCGCAGGATACGCGTGGGTAGAATAGAATATACCATTAGATCCGCCAATGCTCGACCAGCCTATACTGTATAACCTCAACGTAACTTAGGGACAAAATACCAAACACGTCTCAAAAACAGCGATGTCAGCGGAACAAATTACTTACAAATCGCACTTTGACATGCAGTTCGAATTATGGTGAGCCAAATAAGTTAATTTGTCTTTGCTGTTAAATACAGGGCCACCATGTAGTTATACAGTTCATGGGCTTTGCTATGGAAGCGTGTATTTATTGGTAATAGGCACATGCGCGAATGCCCTTTCTCCTGCGACGAACAATGGTTTAAATGCCACAATAATATTGCACTATAGAGTTGTCGGGTTGTACGGGTACGGGTTGGTTTCCGTGTCTTGAACTGCGGGATTATGGTCTTAAAGTCTTAAGGTCAATTCAGGTTACAATATTTGGACCTACGAAAACAACACATGGACTGGAATTCCCCTTACTAATTAAGGTTAAATATATCCCGACCCACGCCACGTGTAACATATCAACAAATCTTGAGATAAATATAAACACTAAACACCTCCCAATATTCTTTCTACATTAATAGCAGCATGCAAGATTCTCGTCACTAAAGAATATAAAGATAAATCATAAACTTATTGCAATAGCTCTTACCAAACTAAGTTTATTAAACGTATCTTCCTAGTGATTTCAAAGTGGAACAAACACTATTCTCCGAATAAGGAAGGATATTGATAGGTTTGTATTTGTGTACCCTGAATAATAAATCCATTGCGACAGAAACCTGAACAAATATATATGGAATTGCCACGGGAATTAGTCATATATAGACCGACATACCTTGACAGAATAAAAACAACAGTGCATGCATTATTTGAACACCTGGCAGTTGAAATGGAAAGAATACTAAATTAAATGTTGTACGCCTATGTTATGTGTTTCGTGGCATAAATTAAAACAAGATAAAAAAAAGGTTTTAAGGAACAATTAACTGTGTATGTGTGTAACCCGTACGAGAAAAGTATTAATACAATACAAACACGCTATCATGACTACTATTTAAATATAGTAGTAATAAATATTAAAATGAACTTTCACGTCACGGAATGAAAAGTAAATGCAAAAACATTGTTATTTAATGAGACTAACTTGGTTAAAAATCACGCTTGTTCGCTTTTGTGTTTTTAATGTGTGTCATATTATTTATTTAATATGTTATAGGCCTATATAATTTTAGATACTAGGCTGTCTTGTAATGTATTATTTATGTGTATATTTTATTAATATCATGCAGTTGTTGAATACAGTGACATACGTAAGTGGAGACATATCCCACATTAATATTCTACCTGGTGGTATTAAAGTGTCTCCTGGGTGATGTTGGTGCCCCCTGTGTTACCTTGTTAATCAATTTATAACTACGTTGCTGAGCCGAATTAGTTTCCTCGTGATATAAGTGTGAATGGTTAACAATCTCCTGAGTAAGCAACCGGATATGCGGCTTTCACCGTGATTTGGTCCATTACTTCAACAATAATGTAAGCATATTTATAATAGTAACTTCGCCTAAATTATATTTCAAGCAACTTTTAAATACATTCATATCTCTCTCAGATCACCGAAACCCCAAAGAATAATCACTTTCATTGGTATTGACAACTGCATAAAGAGAATTAAATTACTTATATAGACATACATTTCAAGACCTTACTTATCAATATGTCTGTGGTGGTTCTAATGCATATATAGATTGACACACCGGGAATTCACTGATTACAGTGTAATTACCATTTCTCTGAAACTCTTTAATCGACCCAATTTTATACGACCAAATTACCTCGGAGGAGACTATGGTTACATTTAGTCATTAGAAATCACGGTCGTCTGTGAATAACAAGAATAGGTAATATATGTTAGGTGAACAGGTGAATTCAGCCCGCCCTTCTCGGTTTATTATTATGTAGCAGATCGGACAAGACAACTTAAACGTCGTAATAATATACCCTAGGTAGTTGATTAAGGAGGTATATATATCTTGCCAAAGATAATGTTAAATAATCGTAGTAATCTAAATAAGGTTAAGCATACAATTTCATAGTAAATGTTATAGTAATTATGATATTGTTAGTCGTTAGTGAGTTTGATAATGTTTAGTTTATTACGCTGTTTCATGATGATAAAGCTTGTTTCTTACGTTGTGGTGATGTTGGTAATGCTAATATGTTACGTCGATGTATTTTAGGTTATTGTAGTCGTTGTAATGCTTATAATGTTTAACAATACTGTATTAAATCCGAAAATTCATGAAGTGAAGGGTGTACCAACCCTTCACGTTTTGTTACATCTCTTCTTACGGTCTTCACTCTTGGTTTATTTTTGTAATGTTGTCGAGAGTGGGGCATATAAAGGGTAAAATCATAAAAGTGAGAAATAATAATACTAAATTTCAAAGCAAACAACAATGCAAGCCGAATGAACGAGAATTTAATAACAAAACTGAACATTAATCAATAATTTGGAAGAAACTTGAATCGGCTAAATACCCAAGAGGGTTGATGTGGCAAATTATGGATAAGATACGACAGTTGTCCTGTGGGTCGGACGAAGTGTAGTAACATAAATAAACGGAGCAGCTACGGATTATACAACGGATTATACAACCACACAAGAATACATTTATATTTCTTATTATCAACGTTCCTTTCGTTTTAGGCGCCACCAATTTGGAAATGGGTAAAAAAACATTTTTTTACACCGCCTTCTTTTACATAATATAATTAATATCCAACAAGAAATCACGTGCATATGGGTTTTGCATTTCTGATATCCGCGAACGTAAAGGTTGTGTGACGGGCGACTCTTGATCTACCTTGCCATTAATCTTTTGATCTAGAGAATGTATTATTATAAATAATATTATTATTAATTTCTTGTAAAAGCGATAGAAGCAATAGAAGGTCCACATTGTCATAACAAACCTGTTCAAATTTTCCAATGTTAATCTTCATAGGTGAGGTGCGCAAAATGCATGCATCCACATACGGTCACTGTGTATAAATGTCATTCCTGTCCTACGCTCCAGCAATTACCCCGAATCATAGTGATTTAAACCAATTTCAAGTGAATGTGTTTGATCTTATTTAAGTAGGAGTTATCAGTCGTAGTCAGTGACGTAGCTTGGATTTTGTTATCAGGTGCACAGAGAGCACCAACATCATATACAAAGCACCAGCATCATTTATATCATCATGTAGTTGTAAATGACCCACATGTCGACTACATTTCTCCATAACGGGGTTTGCGGGACATATCCACCTACCCGCCCTACCTTTACAGGTTATATATAAACGTTAGTCTTATCCGTGACCTTCAATCCGCTCATGACCACATTATCTTATGACCGGGTCGTATATATAATACCATTGATAACGACGATAGTTCAAATGTTCCATTTTACTCACAATCTATTATTCGAGTATGGAGTATCGAAGTGATGTCACTTCTTAACAACACCTATCAATGGTTCACACCAGTGTTGCGGAATTAAGTCCCTAGTAAA
This sequence comes from Molpadia intermedia, assembly GCA_027574765.1. Lineage (NCBI taxonomy): Eukaryota > Metazoa > Echinodermata > Holothuroidea > Molpadida > Molpadiidae > Molpadia > Molpadia intermedia. The sequence continues at coordinate 11,963 of JAODAF010330522.1, forward strand.
CTGCCATGTAAAAAAATCAACACATTTCCATTTTCATGATTCGAAGCCGATGACGCATTTGGGTGCAGGTGGGGTGGGCAGAAGGTAAGCGAATTCCTGGGCGCATCTACTCTCAGAGAAAATTATTAGCACCAACTACCAGGTCATAATGTAACATGACGCTACGAAAGCTGTATATGCCTGTTTCTAAAAAGGTTAGTTTATGCATACTGAGAGGGTTTAGCATATGCTATGATCGTATTTATATCCCTCTGTGGGACATATTAGTCAAGTATGACATTTGGTAGGATTCCATGCATACATTGCAGTTGCTGGCTGGTTAAATCAGTAATTGATCAAGAGCACATATATTTCTACTCTGACCTTCATATCAAAGATAGATTTCCAAAACAGTTTGTAAATTAGAACATATTTCTCCGGAATGTATTATAACTGAGCGACACTTTTACTGTCTTGTAAGAAATAGCTGTAATAACTGTTGTATTCTACACTGGTACCTGACACTTAACGCTTAATCTTACCTGTCTCCCAGTATCTCGCTCTCTCTCTGCAATGTCTGAAATGAAAATGTTATTGAATGTTATTGAACATAAATATTTGACCATATGTATCAATGTTAACATGACTGGGCATCTGGCTATCACACATACAAATTGTATATGGATTCTCCGTTATTTAAGGTTCTTTCTACAAATACTTCTATCTATATTCTATATTTTTAGTTGTACACTTATTTAACAATATTGCAAGCAAATACAGATAGTATAGTTGTGCATAGTCTAAGCTTAATATTAATGCCTTAAAGTTTTGACATTGCTCATCGTATCATCAACATATATCACGTATTATTACATATCCACGTGTTGGGTTAAGAAATGTCACCCAGGATAGATGATAGAACTCAAGACTGCACATCGCAATGAAAAATGTGGTGACTACCGCCATACACAGTTTAGATGTTGGATAACATTAATCATATATTATACAATCGTGGATGCGTTTAACCGTCCAACACCTTCCGATCTGAGTTTGAGAATAAAGTTTATTTTAGTTATTTTTTTACAATAATTACTAACATATATTCAATTTTGCGCATGACTTTCCAACATCAGAAGGACATTACACCACTTTTAAGGGCCTTTGTAGACTTTATGTATGCTCATTGTGGTTCTCTGCCGTGTTCCTACTTTTGAATTTGTCAGACAAATACATTGGAAATTAAGCTGAATCGGATGTTCCTGAGTATGGAGATGCATTATCGATCAGTGAATACTTCCTTTCTGTTGCGTATTACTGACGCGCTGGTGTATTCGGAAACTATCCGCTACTTAAAGCCTGAGGCATTTGCACCTTTGATATCGGATAAGATATCCAACTACTATTTTGAATGACTTTAATTCAGTGATCCAATACGTAATAAACTTTTCTGTTTTCATCTAAACATTTGACCTTCGTAAGTATATCTAAAGTTAAAATACAGTGGACGTCTTTAATTGTGTAATAAGAAACAATTTACGTACAAGGAATCATATTAGAGAAGCGATACTTTTTGGCTTGCTTATCCCCAGCGGCCCAGCCGCATGGTAAACATCTATATTCAAAGCTTAACATATACTGTGAATGATATTCTGAACAGCCCGTAGGCTAAACAATGTTGAGCAGCCTACTCCTTTACCTACATTATACATTTACAAATTAACTAACATATGCAAATACAATTTATACACAGTAGTCAGTGGTAAGTTCTTTAGTATTTTAGTCAAGCAAGTACGTACCTTTAATACAGCGTGCGTCTAAACGTCTGATGAGCAAGTTGAGCGATGTGACGTCAATGCATATCACGTATAGAGAAACTTCTTGAATGAATTCTGTAATAACCCATTCCATGCTATATAATAGAATTGACTAGAATTAATAAGGTTATTAAATATTAACATACTTAAGTTTCTTAAATGACTCGCTACTATATTCGCGGGAAGCTGATAGCACGTTGGAATATATGAGTTGATTAAGATTTCTGCCAATAGTATAGAACAGTATGAAGTCAGCAATGTGACAATGGCATTCATATGTATTATAAATATGTGGACCTACATGTAGTATTGTACCTTGTGGTACTTGTAGTACTGCTTACAATACAAAAACAGGACTGCGTATTCTGATAACCAATATGCTCGATTAATATATGTATTATTTGTTAAGCCATTTCCATCAGACTGTAACTAACTTAATTAAGTTAGCATTTGATTACAATATTGTAATTTGACCTTAAGTGACTGTTTACCTCTTTCAAAGGGTTGTTGTACTCAATTTAAGCAGCCTTCACACCAAGCAAGGTTAAATAATCCAAACTGGCATTTAATGAGGTAGCCTGATAAAGCGCTTTTTAATTTGATAAAAAACACATCCACCTCAACTGTGAAGTTATTCCAATTTGGCAATATTGATTTAAAGGATTTTGTAATTCGACCTTAACCTCAAATGAGCTTTGACCTCTACCAAAATCAATAGAGTTATTATACTCAATATTGAAAGCATACACACCAACAATGAAATTAATCCAAGTTGGCATTATTGAGTTGATTGAGCCTGATATACAATGAGCCTTTTAGTATTTCGATAGGTTGTTAAAAAGGTATTTGATACATTTTAGAGATAAAATCATCTTGATGGTATAGAAAGATTTTACTGAAAAAGATACTCGGCAGTAAGGGGCCCTTTGCTCTTTGTTCCAGATCTCCGTGATTTTGCTATTTGGTCGATGACGCGAAACGTTTCGTTCGTTTTGGTAAATGTAAATTATATAACTTTGCCTAATTGGACAGGAAGTATTGTTGCCATTGCTAAAAATTCGTCCAATTCATAGTAACATTTGTAGGTTTATTGCAATTTCCGGACAGGAAACATCCTTACGTTACTAAAGTCGGCACTACCAGCGCATATTTGATTATTAAGTTAAGGATGAAATCCAACCTTAACAACTAAAGAATCTCGAATTCGACGACAGCTTTTAACTTACGGCAATATTTACAAGTTTAATAGGTTTATTTTCGGACATTAGGTATGGTATAACAGAGATCTAAAAACTGGAAAAGTATTAATGAAATAGATCAACGCTATTATAAGCACTAATGGTTGTGACGCACTAAACCGGTATCGAAAATATAAAATATTGGGTTGTGCAAATATTTGAAAGAGGACCTTTTTAGATAGTTTTGAAAGTTTAGTTGCTGAGAAACAAATTTCTGAAATACAATTAGAAACGACTTTTGACCAAAATACGTCATGTATTTCATTTTAAGATGTGTAAAGTCATGAAAGTAGAAAGTAGAAATGTCGACTAGTATGATATGATGTGGCATGACAGCGTGTTATC
>JAODAF010331633.1:0-15332 GCA_027574765.1 Molpadia intermedia
AACTGGTGAGGCCAAAATAGTGTGTAACAGCCTATTGACTACAATATCTCATCCCCCTAATGGGATGATGAGATAATTACGTATATACGCACACTGCATTCATGTACTTCCTGCTCACGTGCGCGCGCAGTATTTCCACGTCAGCGAACAATCAAATAATTTTCCTTTGGTTCTCGTGATGATTCTCCCATTTTTACTACCTACAACACAACAAGACACTAGCAGACACTAGTTCAATGGCATCCGAAGGTAGTTGCAGCATATACATGCCAAACTTAAATAATTAAGCTTTATAATGTAATTTGTTGTTTTTAACTAAAGTGACGTAATAATGACTAACAACAAAGTCCCCTATATACACTTGTAACTAATCGAACGTGACCTTAATTGTACGAGACCGATATTCGTAGTGACGTACGGCAGTGACTGTCCGTTGAGCAATTGTTAAAACGACACAGGGTTTGACTCGCTTTAGGTATCTATACATAGAGAACGTTTCTGTTTTCTGACTGCATGCAGTTCACCCATGACACCGTGGTTTCCCTAAAAAGTGTGAAGATCAGACCTCACAAATCAAATAACTGTCAATAAAGTGATCAATCTTTGGGAAGCTATTATCTAATGTTGTTTCAGTATAATAAGATTCATGCCGATGGCCATATTTAAGTTGCATCTATAATTTTACAGATGTTTAATAACGAATGGATACTTTTTGCAATATGTATTTTACTTACTAAAGGTGAAATACATAGACGAATGCTATACCAATCTATACCTTACTCACAACGTACATTTCAATATCGCATTGTAAGAAACTAAACATACTAGAACATCAAACTCTATAACGCCAGTTTACACTATTAACATAGATCGACGTTCATCATCTATTTTGTCATTGAAAGTCGCCTTATATACGCACTAGCCACTAGGGGAAGAGGGTGGGTGGAATCAACAAGCAGTCTTCATCTAGTGAAATTCCATAACTTTTACTTGAAGGGCCATTTTACTCATATACAATTAAGCGCCTTTTTTAGTGATCACATAGTGACGGGTATGGGGAGCAGTGGCGTGCGACGTGTTGTCCACCAAAATCGCGGTGCCACTTCCAGGTTTTCCCACATGTACCTCATTGGGTTGGGCCCCTAGATGATATTGATGCACCCTTTATCCCTGCTACCAAATTCGTGGCTACACCACTGTATACCAATCATGACCCTTACCCCCCAATCAATGCCTGTCTATCTACGCAACTGACACAGCACTGTAATTTTCGTAAAATATAAATTCAACTTAAACAGAAAGCCCTAGTCAAAATTGCACCAAAGCGTCAAGTCCGCTATTTCCGTCAAGTAATTTCAAGTAACTGAACCAATAAGCAACGTTGAACAATACAAAGCCCACAGGAAAAAGAATTCTAGACATAGCATCAATCCTATCAACATTTTGGATTCTTAATCGATGACCCCAACGGTTCTTCTTTTTTGGACCACACTTGCGCCCTCTAACGCTGAACCAAGCATATCGAATTTTGCCGTTTTTACGTGCTCGTAGACGACAAGGCGAACTATTCTGGTTTTGTTGATTTCCCTGGAGGTCTATATTGTTCCATTCATCTTCGTCATCGTCATCACTGTCGCCTCGGATGAGTCGGCGAGGAGAGTCGGTTGCGCACTAAATAAAAAGAAGTTATGATACTAAATTATATTATACATTGCAGCTAAATTTACGCGATGGAAGATTGTCTTCATCTCATCACTCAATCATCCATTCTGGCCCGTGGCATGGCTGGTAAAGGTAACTGTACATTGAGCAGAAGGTTCTGGTATGAGTCCCAGTAGGGTCGACATGTTTTTACTGTAGCAGATTATTGCTTCTGCTCCATGTATACACACCAGAAATAACATACATACCTCTATGCATAGGTTGTCTTTATATAAGTATATGGTAAGTCGTTGTAGGATTGTGTGTGTACTATATAGTATCCTTTTAGTCCTAAAGCTATACGGTACTGTAATTTCAAATATTCGTAGAATAGTCGTCAAAAATATGGGAGCGAGTGATAGGATATAAACAGTTTCATCCATCTGTTTCATGAAAACATTTAGTACTCTATTTGTTCATAATTGTTTTTCAAGTGTATTACATGCACACGTAGCCTACATATGATATACATGTTCTAAAACAGGTTATCCTCAATATCTGTTATAATGACATTATGTCATCAAGTGATCTTTTAACCCCTTGGCCAAATGCAATTATAATTCTTGACGCCTGGAACATATATCGATCGTTCTCTCTTAACGGGTCATTTTCATAACAAGAGGATAGCCCTTGTAATTTTTCAGCTAAGTGTCTATGGTGGTTATCGCTCCATTATTTCAGTCGTGGAACTATTAAAACATGCCGAAGCAACGAAGATAGACGCACGCAAACATTAATGTTCATAATTTATTCCAGACAGATTTCACTATTTGAAATAAATATGATTAATATTCTCAATTTTTTTTTGGATTATCTGGATATGCAAGTCGTAAATAAATTACTGAATGTTATGAGACATGCGATATATGTGTAGAAGATATTTTACATTGTTATATGAACATTTTATTATCCCTTTGAAGTTTTCTTTGAGGAACCAATTCTGGGTTTTGCGTGTAGGTTCTTTTCAAATGGGCGAGGGGGATTAGGACACCATCCCCTACTTTCAAATCGTTCCGCCGTCTTTGCATTTATTGTGTCTCTTCTATATAGTTGAACGGAAGGTATTGCTTGGAGTCTCAACGGAGTCGGTTTATTCTGCAACATGTTATATATGCTGTATACATTTTAGTGTGTTTAATCATATAGGCTATTTAATATAAACACACCTACAGTATATATATTTTAAATAGCCAATGTTTAAATAGCAATATGCATATGTGTAGGTGTATATGTTATCTCGTAGCAATAGTAGCCAGAACATTAAATCACGTGGGCATAGTTTCTCAAACTCGTATACCAAGCATCTATTCTTTTCTTTGTTTCGATTTTTGGTTAGATGATATTTGGTGCTACCTGTTTGTCTTACCTGTGACACGGGGATGTACCCTTTGCGTGGCTTTTTTCTACCATCATTCTCTTTTTTCCCAGTATTCTTTCTTCCGGTGCAGTTCAACTCCATTTGTTTTCGCTTCTGCGACCAATGGTTGAAATTTACAACAGCATATTCTAAGAGGGCGGTAAACACAAATGCGAAGCAAGTAACCACGTATATATCAATTGATTTGATGTAAGAAATCCTTGGAAGTGTTGCCCGGACGCTAGTACTGATGTTCGTCATAGTGAGGACGGTTGTTATGCCTGAAGGAAATAACATAGATAATTCTATTGTAAGTAAACAACAATTCTAAACAGCGTATACTCTAGCTACTCTGAGGGCGACTAATGCAATGCGAAGCTAATAACAACACATATCAATTGATTTGGTGTACTCATTGAAAGTGGACACTTGACTGATGTTCGTCATATTCAGGACGGTTGTTAACTTGCAGGAAATTAAATATATTAAACCCATTGTATAAGCAGAAGAAGTATAACACTTCTAAACATTGTATGTACTCTAAGAATATATCAATTGATTTGATGTAAATTAAACTAGGACAAAACTTGGACGAAATAAACCGAATAAGCGAATATAAGTAGACGGGGAAAACTTTAATCTTAACAAACAAAAATAGCGTAAAAAATAGAGGGCGGTAAACACAATGCAAATAGTATGTAATTTTATTAAGTATATATAGCAATTGACTTGCCCGGAGGCGTTTTTATTTTTTGCAGGACCGATACACAATTGAGGGTAATTTCAGCCAATCACAGTTCCTTATTTCACCGTCAATGTAAACGATGTAGGGTTAGTTTTTAGGGTTAAGTAACCTTTAATCGTGATTTAACTGTGATTGGTTGAAATTATTCTCTATTACATGTTTATCTGTCTTGCAACCAAAATGAACACGCTGGTACTGATGTTTGCTATAATAAGCCGTTTGCGAAACTTTTTTTCCCAGGAGGGTTGTGGCACAATGACCAATCAAATTCTTAGAATGCATACACGTGACGCATTTTCAAAAACTAAGTTTGAATCCTTTTTTCCTAATTTTGACCCCGGATTATGAAAGAAAATGGTCCATTACCACTGAGAAGCCAACCCTAACCCTAACTCTAACCATAACCCTGATTTCACGGTAACGAATTTGTAAATTCCTGAATAATCGAAATGCCTCAATCATCCTGGAAAAAAAATATTCCGCATGCCGGGGGGAGGGGTGAAGTTAAAACGTGGTGGATATCGGAGCCGCACATCCAGTGAACGCAGGTTGTGCGGACGATTGGCCCAAACCTGAGAGCGCCCGGAAGGCGCGAGGCTCCACAGCAGGGTATCTTGGACGCCTCCCGGAGATGCAATTTTCTGGCATCTACGCCGACGAATCCCGAACGTGAGTGGGTCGTAGTCGCGAAATCGCCGGGAAAGGGTTTGGGGTGCTCCCTCGTGATTTAAAAAATAAAACCCACTGTTAGAAATTTCTGGCATCTGACATCAAAAAATAGTACACAGAGAAACGTATTCTTTGTACGAAAGGCAGTGAGGCAAACATGTGCGGCACCGGAGGCGCCCGGTCTTGGAGTCACGGTTTGGAGCGAATGTGGCTTAGAATTTATTGACCTAGAAACGGCGGACCGCCCCAGGATCGCGAAAAATTAATACTAGCGGCCTTTGATGCTAAACAAAACCCTAGCTCCGCCATTTCTGGAGGGGGTGGGTCCCCCGAATTAAAATCATCACTGTAGTTCGGTGCGCCGTTTTCCTGGCATCCGGCGACTCTGACACACGGAGAAACAAACATTGGATCTGCTCCTGATGTAAGTTACTAGGAAATGTGAAAAAGTGGGAGAATATCCGTCTGTTTACAAAAAAATACGGAAAGGTAGCCCGGTGGGTAGCTTATGCACTGCCACCCCACCCCACCCCTCCCGGCTGGATCCGCCACTGCAATGATGCCGGATAATCATCCCGGTTGTCCTCATCGCTTGGCAGGAGAAGTACGTAAAACACTAATAGAATTTATGGATGCCGAGTCGTAGAGAACGCAATATAATCAATTTTCCCCTTGTTACAACCCTTTTCTTTTGCCCTCCCCTCCCCCAATCGGCGGCCCGCCTCGCTACCGATTTCTGACCTGGTGACGGTTCTTTTAACTCATAGGCCCCAGCTGGAGACATACAACCCTAAATCAAGTGGAAAACACAATAATGATCGCACTGGTCTATGTACGCATGTATATATATTTTTAATAAAGAGCGCCGCTGTTTCTTCAATCTTGCAAAGTCATTGTATAGTAATCTGCGGTATAGGCCTACTGTACTAATGATACGGTATACTTGAGATATAATTGTGTCAACAGTGAATTATAGGCCTAATTGAAATTGGACCGTCGCTAAAGAGCATGCAGCGGGCGACGGGCTAGGAAGAAGGGAAACGCGGGAGGGGGTGAAATAAGATATCCATACTACAAGCTCCGTCATGATAGGATTTTTTGGTGGGTTCCGGAAACAATGGTGGATTTTGGGGCCGATCCAGGGTTTTAAGAAAGGGGACCCGGGCCCGGGTTGCAGTGAGACGCCGAAAGCGCGAAGGGATCTGGGAAAAGTGGCAGAGATTGCATTGACACTGGAACGGCCTCCCCCATGATCGCATGACAATACACAGAGAAACAAAGTGGCGCCACTTGTATTTGCGCTATTGATGTACATTTGACTCATTGAAGAGTAAGGGGAGTGGGTTGTTCAGACTTTTTGCAAACGTGATGGAAGGTGGTATGCATACCCCATCCACTGCTCTGAATCCGCCACATCATGACGTGGATGAGCCAAAGTACAGCGTCATAAGAGAGTTGCGACACAGTGAAAAAACAACCGACATATCCCATTTAACCGCTATGTTCAAAGCCGCTGCGGCGGCGGCGGCGGTTGTAAACTCATCAGGATCTAAAGGTTCGGCCCTACTACCAGCATAGGTGCCTGTGCTGTGGATGTTGCTTGTGCTGTGGACGTGGATGTCCGGTGACCGTGACGGATGACATGTCAACATATATAGGCCCTGGTACGTGTTGTAGATATAAATGCAACCGCGGTGACGAACTTATGACCGAGTTCAATAGTCACTATGTTGGCCATAGTGATTAGACACTCCTAAATGTTCTTGGTTCACATCTTATGAATATTAATAAGTGCCGTTGGGCGGGGCTTAATGTAAACTTAGTCACGGCTTAGTCTTTAAAAACAGCTTGTTAACACAATAACTCGCACGGGAACAAGATGTTGGATAGTTACCATACTTGTTGGCAATATATTTCCTCTAAGTATCTTCATCATTCTTAACTACTCCAGCTGTACTTATTTCACCTAATCATGACCTTCACATAAATTTGTCACACCAGTTTGTTGGTACTTTTTATCGTTGATTTACCCAAAACGAAGGATTGATCCTCCAATTTCTTAACCACTCCACCATACATATGTATAGACTTTGACTGAAATACAATTGTAAGGCCAACATTCGCCACGGTAGCCGTGCTCAGAGGGGTTTTTATTTGTATTATCGACCTTATAGACGTATGCGTTTGTGTTATTATCTGTGGAGGCCGAATGAGAGAATATTTTGTAATATCGGCCATATGATGTACCAGTACGCGCTTGTGCTATCATACAGTTGACGTTTGGAGATAGAATAGGCTTTTGACTTTGTAAAAAACACATGCGTCTGTGTAGACGAGATAGTGTGCAACCCGATGAAGAACACGAATCCGGTGACGCGAATGTTATACCAACGCTTTCCCAGTTCAACACCGATGCAGTCACGTTAAGGAATGTTTTGGCTGAAGACCCAGGGACGTTGCTAGGGTATTGTCAGTAGCGTAGCCAGTGGGGTTGGGAGAGCCAACCGTGCCAATGTTATATAAAAACTAAAGAAATCTGTGTTGTACTATAGTACTGTACTAGAATTTTATGTGGGCTTACAATTAAAAATATCAGACTAGTATTATTGACTCACAAAATATCTGACTCAAAAATTGTCACAATTATCGGATCATCGCGAGTGCGATCAGTTTAAGTTATTTTAAGAGACGTTGGATAAAAATTTTCCAACTGTCATGTTATTCACCACCGATTTTTCAACTATTGACGATTCAAGGCAATTATTGGGGGTAAGACACCCCTACACCCCTCCCCCGGTAGATACGTTCCTGAGAACTACATACCGCGTACAACTGAAATGGTCCTAAAGATTTTCTGGTAATCCGACCTTTTCTCGATATTCAGCCTAATATGTAATAATATAAATATTATTAGACAATTTATAGACGCACTTGGCCTGTGTAGGACTAAACGACAAGTGCGTTCCATCAATAGTCCAGTAAATCTAACTAATATTAAACAACCCTAAAACCATGGGTTTATGTACACCATATATACAGAGTTACTGTGTAAATGTTGACACCTTTCCGCCAAATATATTTTGGTATATGTTTAAGTATATGACTTACGGGATATTTCTGAAATTCATTGCAGTGATAAAAATTATGTTACAATTAGTAGTGGACTATACTCATGTAAATTGTGCGGACGAAAATCACAGATTCTTAAAAATATTATGATGATGATTTGCAAAATATGATGGTAAATTCTTATTTAAATGTAATTTTTTATGGAGTTGCCGAAGGCTATACAACGTGTGGTGCCATGTTGCCGTATGTATGTGGGTGTGTATGTGTATGTGTGTGATTTGATTCACAATATATCAATAATGACTGCATTGATCCACGTCATAGTTAATAAGTAGCTGACATATGATGTGTAGACGAGTCATGTGTGTTTTTGGCTTGCACGTCATGAATATTAATAAATGGGCGTAGCTAAGCTTCTAAGAATGTCAACAACTTTTATATTATATCCGATTATCTGTATAGGCTACTTGATAATAGTTGATAGTGAGTGCATGTAATCGAGTCATTAAAATTAATGAGGTGGTGGCGCTTAATATGTTATCGCAAAGCTATTGTATACACGATACAGTCAATATAATCATCTAAATCAAAGCCATACTTGACAGATAACTGCGCTAAGGTGTATATGGGTATGTGCCCTATTGCTTTTATACTAACATTAAGCACGCTGTGCTAATAAATAATAATTAATACAATCATTAAAATTAAGTATGCTTTTCAAATGTGGAAATGTTGATTGCTTTCTGTATATGTATGTATAAAACTAGCATGGAATCTCCATATGTTGAGTCTGTGTCTATCCCATGTCTGTGTCTAGCAGGAGATATGCAAACATAAAGCAAGTCATTTTAAAATGTAGAAATGACGATTGCATTTTTCCTTATACCTTAAGTAGCTAGTGTCGCAGTAACATGGAATCTCCCTGTTGTTACAACCTTTGTCAAACATAAAGAACGTCATTAAAAACATAGAAATGTCGATTGTTTGTTATTCGTGTAGGTGTCAAAATAGCACGGAATCTCCCTTACCAGGATGGCTATATTATATTTAGTCTGTATTTAGTTCTGCGGCTGATGTTACAATAGTTCAAGCAGAAAGCATGCCATACTATTCAGTCGCAATCTTAGAGCACACATTATTCCTTTGAAAACCTTAACATAAACACAATACATTTTTTTTTAAACAGGCAAGATATTGTTAAATGATTACTTCAAAATTAGAAGAATTGGACAGTATGTTGCTAAAATACTAAATTCTTTATTCAAATCTCAATTCTAAATAAATCTTCACCAAACATTAGTGAATACCGTGTGTAGCTATATCTGCCTAAAAAACAGGCTGATTTTTTGGCTGATCCTGACTGTCAATGTGATTGGGTATTTCTACTGCGTCATAACTCAAGGCGCAATTAGACAACAATACCATAAATGCAATCAAATGCTGTCTGCATTATACGGTATATGCACTGTGGAAAGTATTGTATCATATTGATATCATCGATGAGCAGCATGACGTGAGGCAGCATAAAGATATTGATTTTGGTATGTAGTTTAAAGCTGCATTAAATAAACAATTTCGGTAATCGTGGGTAATTAGTGTCAAGATAACTGACTGCAAAGATAAGATGCTAAATTTTTATTTGGCACAAGCGAGGTTCGTGATAGATGCTCGCCTATTGATTTGATGAATGTGTCGATTGACTCAGAGATGCCAAGTTTAGATGTGATACCAACAACCTCCTCTCGCTACGGCCCTCCATTTATAATTGGCATTTTAAACTCATTAACATTTATAAGTGGACGTGGCTTACCTGGTTATATAACAGTAAATAGCATATATAAGCAATTTATATCTGGATACCAAGAAACCAAGATGGTGAATCAAAAGTAGATTTGACCCCAAAATGCTATTCGAATAGTAAATCTGCCTTATTGGTTACGGTGCATGGTCAGTGAGGTTAGTTGATGTAAGTACTTGTCCATGATGCATGATTATTCATACATATACATATATGTGGTTGGGCTGTTATATAATATGCGTATTGTGGTTACCAGTGCATCTCCCAAGGGCTTAATTGTTCTTTACTTTCTTACATGTAACCAATACTGAAAAGCGCCGAAGCAAAGCAAATTCACGATGGAAATATGACCATCACCATAATTTTATTTGATTGAAAATTCAAAAACGAATTTGATATAAATTCTTCCAAGTAGAAGAACCTATATATAGCAATCAGGTTGGTGTGTGCGTGTGTGTAAGTGACGCCTTTGCCTTTGGAACACGGTGATGGATAATTGTCCTACTTGATAGGTGGATGTCCCATAGTGGGTAGAAGAACTCTAATGGTCTTGGTGTCCATCTCATGAATATTAATGAGGTTACAAGGTCTCTACAACCAAATGTCAGACGGTACCAAAACTTGGTATGATGTAGCCTATGGTATTTATGGTATGATACTGTTGGGTGGTAACCGGTACATGACCATATGTGTGAAATTTAATATTATGCATATTCATGAAGGATAGGGCTTAACATTATTTTGCAATTATTAGCTATGGTACACGATAACTCAACAACTCGGTGATTGGTATTTGTCATTCTTGCTATGTTGATGTATTATGCTGAGTACAAGCACCATATTGTTTTAGTGCTTATCTCATAAATATTAATGATGTTATGGGTTCAAAGTTCAAAATCTTAAAATTGCATCCGAAAGTCAGATTGCATCCAAACGTGGTATGATGTTGTTGGGTAATAACAGGTACATTACTATATGTGTGAAATTAAAGATTATGCATATTCATGAGGATGTAGGCTTTAACATTAATTTTCAATACTTAGATATGGTACACGATAACGCTTAAAAATTTAAGCAATGCCATACTTGTTGTGTAGATGTAAGTACAATTGACCCCTATAGTTCTTGGTGCTTATCTCATGAGTAGCCTACTATTGAGGTTATGGTGTCAAAGGTCAACATTTTAAACTTGCAATGAATTTTCAACTGAAAGTTTGGTGTTCATTTCATAACCATTAATGAGGTAAGGGGACTATAAGTCAACCTATTGAATACATAATAAAATCTCACAATTATCAAATAGCAAGGAACCACACGCAATGCTGTGCTTTTTGGTTATGTGGATATTTTTCGCAGCAGTAAAGCGCAGCAAAGCGCTGTACCCCTTTCACTCCAGCCACGTGGGCCTACAAAAATCAGGTAAGCGCGAAGCGCGTGAAAACTGCTCTTAGCCTATTATGTTACACAAAAGAGACAGACAGCGTTCGGGTGAAAGGTGATATTTTATGTTTGGTCGCTACTGCACCTATAGTGTATTCATGTTACGCACATGCACCCACAACACACTAACTTTTTAAGTCTCTTATGTTAGTGCATTTGTTGGACGTTTTAGTTGCAAACACTACACTGACCACTAGATTGATAAAAATCTCCTGGTATCAACACGATTCATGGCGGAGTATTGCACCTTGAAAGCGATGAAAACATGTGTTTCGAATTTATATAACCAGCAATGGCATTTAAACGACACCTTTGCTACAAACCACAGGTACAAGCGGGTGGATACAGAACCACACGCAAAGCATTGGGTGACTATTTGGCACCAAAGTAAACATTTCATTATTACAAAGACATATACATATTTAGACAAAAACATGACAGACGGTGAATTTCGGATGTGAAATAAACAAACATCAGTATTGAGCAGTAATGTTGACAATGACAGTATCATCGGCGGCGCAGTCACGTGAGGTAGTACGAGGCCCGTTCGCCCGTTCGACTATCGGTATGTACTCAATCACACCAAATGATTGACACTACTTAAAGAATTACAATAATATTGCTTTCTGGAAAAAGATTTCCTTACAAATATAAATACGTTGGACTCGAAGCTGCGCAGTCTCAAAATGCTAAAACTCTGTATTGCCCTGCCGTTTCAGTGGAAATAAATGAGAAATAAATCATCTAAACCCCTCCAAAGAAGCTGCGCAAACTGAAGATGACATTACATCGATGAGCTGCAAGTTTCTCGACAAATTTTACAAAAATTGCCAAAATATTATTTTATAAATGATCCGAATTTTAGCAAATAGATATTGCGTCAGAACTATTGAAATACCATATATATATATACCATATCGCAAATACCATATCGCAAACTAAAAGAGTTTGTCTATTATCCTTGATAGTTTGACAATTTGTGACGAGGTTAGATCATTGTCATAGTAGTAAGTCTCATGGTAACTAGCGAGACACACGTGCGGTCATCGAGTCAGATTGGGGCTAGAGAATATATATAAGGTGTGCATAGTTCTGTTTGTATGTTTTCTAAATATATTTTCTGTATGTAAACAGGTGCCCCAGGATAGATACAGAAGAAAAAGTCAAATTAAATCTACTTGTTTGACCACTTATTTTAATACAAAACATAAATATGAATATATCTCTTTAGCAGATAACTTTAAACAAAACGCCAACATTGACCGAGCACGAATACAAAGGCATGAGTACGAATACTTGTACAAAGACTGACACAAGTACATTATAAAGTACTCGAATATGAGATGTGTAAAGACTCGGGTGCGATAGTTTTATGCACAAATGCCAAGTTCTAAAGTTAAAAAAAGTAAATTTCTTTACCTCTGTTATTAACTTTTTGGTGTATCTGTTTACAGAAACATTGTGTACACATACCGATATTGAGCAAACACATATCTTTGTAACTTAAACAGTTATTGTAAACTGACGAACTATATGATGTTCTTTATTAAAACTAGTGATACTTGTGGGAGAATTCACAATTATTTCTTATTTAACTTAAGTTAGTTAAGTAAATTACATCCTTTCAATTATAGTTATAGCTCCAATTAATTGTTTCTTAATTTTGAGATGGCTACAAAAGAGTTTAATTAAGTTTTATAACAGAACTAATCAGAAACTCAACAACTATATCTAGGCATTAACTATTCCATGGCGTTCATTTACAGATACTGCGTGCATTATTTAGTGATTCGAAATAAGGATGAACAGAAGAAAATATATAACATTATTATGAAAATTATATAACATCTACGGCAATTGTTTGCGATCATTGCGATTAACATATCATATCACATTATAAACTAACTATTGGGAAAATATAACTAGTTGCAAGTCCCTGTAAGTAAAACGACTTGAGTATACCACGGTGCTGTTTTGTAGCGTAAAATTTAGATTTGCATGGAACTTTCACAGGTATGATAGATAATATATTTCAAAAAGTTGGTATTTATTGCATAGGTCAAAAGTAATATCTGAACATAATTTGGGTAAAATTCTTACCGTATAGCCAAAACACATCACCATATCTCAGGTAGAATACAATGTAAGAAATATGGCTCAATTACTTTAAATTTAAATTTTGGAAGTTATAATTGCCAAAACTAATAGCAAGGAATTTGCAACTCCGTGAATTATTCATTTATTTGATAAACCTTAATTGTTTGAGGACCATTCTTCTTATTCATCTTATCTTATTTAAATCATTGTGTCATTTACTGGCCATCGCTATTGTTAATATCGAGAGAATCCCTTTGTAACTCGAAAGGATGAGCCTTCAGTAGGTCTTCTTTCGAAATCATTTATGTATTTGGAAAATACAAGTATATCTCTTTTAGTCCCCCAAAGAAATTTATTTGGAAGGTTATATTGTATCTTCATATTTATACTGAGCTGTGTCTAGTACCGATCTCGATATACCACATGGCAAGCATTCAAACCTCGTCATTTAGCACTGCAGTTAAGTATTTTATGTTTTTCACCATAAGATCCAAAGTTCAAAATCCATTGTTTCGGTTGATGTAGATACACAAAACCCCGCTACACGATATGGCTTCTGTGATGGGTGATGAACAACTATTGTAGTAGGTGTGTTTCATCTGTTACCGTATGTGATTGTGCCGCATCAGCTGATCGGTGCGTTCGCAGCTTGGAAAATGGCGGACCTTCAAATCAGTTGTTGAGATGATTTCATTTGATATAGTTCTGTATCGATTTGTTAAAATCAAATACAACGGTGGTTATAAATAAGGGTATATAGCATATAGTTGTCTAGTATAATTATTTGAAAGTTTTTTCGTGGACTGTCTATTTAATGTAAACTTAATCTAATATTAACAAAATACAAAGAAGCCATAATTTGTGTTGAATCAGAACCAGAATCTCAATTTCAATCCTCCAGACTACTACACACCGAATTGTCAAAAACACTTTAATTGTAGCGGATAATATCGATGGAAAAGATGCAAGAGTCATCGTTTCTCAAACTAGAGACAGGTTAGAATAATTCCATAACTTATATTGCACTTCATCTAGTGAAACTTGGTATCTTAGGTACATGTTGCTTTTTCTTAGTGTAAAACTCTTGATTTCTGAATCATTGTACATGGATCTACATAACTGATTTCGACCTTCCATAGAGTTGACGTTCTAAGGCGAGTTATACTGGTTTTTATCTTTGTCAACCGTACGACTTTCTAGTTAGTTGCAAATGATGTTTTTATTCTGTATGAAACAACAAATATGGTAATTAATTAGAAGTGAGTACTGTTTGGGAGGTGGCAATCCCGGCGGGCGAGTGACACCTCAAATCCCCAATATGGTAGTTCCAGGTTCAAGGTCACTGGCGGTGGACAGAGATGTGTGGTTCTTTACCCCCTCCCAAGCAAAATTCACTTAATAAGTGTAACAAAATGATATGCCACCTTTTCTTGTTTATATCCACATATAACGAATTTTCAATTAAAAAATGAAGCACAAGGAATTAATTAGGACCTGTCTGAAATTTTACCCAAACGTATTTACCTTTCTATATACCCTTCGCATGTAATACTTTTGTTACGTCGTGGGTATACGTATAAGATATTTAAACTGTTTTACTCAAGTAATATCTAAAAAGACATGAAGCATAGGTGTCATGTAAACTAATTAACAATCCTATGCAAAAACCAAAGTTAATTGGTGCACTAACAATGTTTTCCTTGTCATAATATTCTAGTTCTGCGGTACGATGTAGATATTTTAAACTAATATGATATGACATTCCAAGGTTTCAAAGATTCTCAGGTTTCGCCTAGGACCTGCCATCAGAATTCAACATAATTTCTAGGCCTATATACCAAGTCCTAGTATAAATGATTTTCTCAAGTTTCCCCTTTCTTTCACGAGGTACATAGTTACGGGGATACCGTGAGTCTAACCCCGCCTCCCATTGGTCATCACCCATAAATTGGAACAGTGCAAGAAACTGGTCGAAAACCGATACAATTGTTGTATATGGTATAGTGAGGTCTGGACCATATCCCGTCCCCACCCAAATGTTCAATACAACACGCTACGTTGCGTACTAATATGGGTAACTAATTTTTCATAAATACTTGCCTTCTTATATCAGTATAGCCATGCAACCCAAAATAAGTACCAAGCCAAGATGAAAACAATTGTAACCGCAACACGACGTAACTGCAAAAATAATTATGTAAATATTATACAAACTGTATTAGATACTGTATATGCAAACCACAATTTACTTTACATCATATAGGCATGGCATAACATCAAGTTATTAGATATATGTTTTATCCTACACAAATGAGAACTTTTGTAGATTCGTCACCTTTCAACGAAGTTAGATAGCCTATTTATATTGAAAGCTCATCTTTAATTTTGCTTATTTCAATGTATGGTACTTACTTTCGTGGCAGTTTTTGCCTTTAAACCCAGGCTGACATGTACAT
>JAODAF010332744.1:0-32934 GCA_027574765.1 Molpadia intermedia
GCCTTAAATTAAGCATATGCAAAACCCCCCATCTACAAAAATATATTATTCACAAGGATATGAATTTAAAAGACTACACTTAAGGTGTGATGTCAAACCACACGTTGGTCTTCACAAAAGCAATTGTTGAATGCCGGGAAAAAGTTCAGTGTCGGTAACACTGTAGTCTGTATTCCAATTCGTTTAGTAGTTTTAATACTTAAAGCAAATATGAAATCAGGTTAATACGTACGTGTACTTTAATATAATCAGGGGGAGTTCCCGAATACATGTTCGTCCATGCCAGGCTAAAGCCGTTATAGTACCATTGAGATTTTTTGTTTTGTTTTTGTTTTGGGGGGTTTCCGTTAAATCGTTGCTATATATGACTTATTGACTCGTTGCTACGACTTATCCCATTCGATATAATAACTCATTCGGACTTAGTAAAGGGTTCATGTATGGAACGCGATGAGGAAACCAGAATGCAAATCATTCATACTCGCGATGAAATATACCGTCAAGAAATACGTTTGATCGCAAAAATATAAAAAGTCTGGGTTAGTAAGATAAACATATAATCCGATGGGCATATGGGAATTAATCTCACCGGCCAGCGCAATGGATTTTCCGAGGGTATTTATCACTCTCTAAATATTCATGGAGCGGTATCGTTGATGTAAGCATATCGATTCTTCAATATTCATGCAAGGAGCAGAGTGGCAACGTTGAAGTGTATCCATTGGTCGAATTTGATGCAATAGGTCATGCTGTCATGTACTACATTCAATAAGGTATAAAACTCCCACTCTTAAGTATAGTTTATACAGCTTCTTGGTACAAGAGTTTTTATTCTTTACCCCATAGCAAATGGCATGATCTATAAGGCTGCACGCTTTTGACCCGGGTAACCATAAATCACCAAACAATTACTGATTAGGGATTTCCAGGAATCCAGCAGCAGTGCAAAACGATCTTACATTTTTCGAAGGTGTGTTTAAGATTATTTAAGGATAATTCAAACACGCGAGTAAGCCATTCTGAAATCCAATCGCAACCAATGGGCATAAACACACTCTAAAAAAAAGGTACTCAAGTTGAGTACAAATTGACTCATTACCGGAGTCACTAGTGCACCTATACGGGAGGAGTCAAATTTACACCAGTTGAGTAGAATTTTTTTGACACTTCAGAGGTGTCAAATTTACACTTCGATGTGCCATATTGACTCCAGTTGTGTAAACTTTTTCGACACATTAGAGGTGTCAAATTCGCAACACATGACACATAAGAAGTACTGGTGAATGCATCAAGTGCAGTGCCGGCCAACTACACATTGCTGATGACAGATAGAACAGTAAAACAGGCAGAATGACTTGTTTCTCCAATATATTACTAATATAACTAACTTCATGTTATACAAAAATGAATGTCATAGGCTGGTGTGTGAAAATATGTAAAACATGAAAAGTCAAGGTTTGAGGAGAGAAAGACAATATGCTTAAAATTGAACTCAAACTGTTCTTTCACATTTATTGTTTATAGAACTTTATCAAGCAATACAAGTGCTTGTAAGGTCATATATTGCTTCAAACTGGAATAATAAACATAAAGATTATTAAAAGCTGAAATGAGAGGAAATAAGTGATGTTAGAACAATACTATTCAAGGCTTCTCACAGACAGATTCCTTTCAAAATGTTCCAAGTATCTGTACTAATGAGTTGCATTTAGTTGCAGGAGTACGTAAATGAGGCAAGTATGTAAATGAGGCAAGTAGAATTCTGTCCCAAAATTCTGGCAAGTGCTTGACATGAGTTTTTTCGTCAGGAGTTAGAGCTATTCACAAGGCGGAATTTTCTTTGTGTTTGGCAAGGAATCCTAAAACTAGAAAAAATTGAACGGGTTACTAATCTCTGAGGCATCAGCACACTATAAATGTTCAGACAAGTTCTGGCGGATGGAAAAATACTGATGATACAATGTGTCGCATGAAAGACAATGATTTTGGATTCAAATTGGCTAAATGTAGACCCACCCATGCAAAGTGAATACAATCAATTGTGTATTGGCTGTTATGTTTCGTCACAAATCCCAGTACTGGGGGATGAGGTCAATTTATGGTCGCCATATAGCGGCATGCAATACAAGAGTTTGAAGCTAGCTATGTTACCGCTTTCGGTCAAGGCCTGGGCTAGGGTGTGATGAATGCATTCTGCAGCAACAGTCTTTTGGCCACCTCTCATCCCATGGGTATTTATTTATACAATTGGTCCGCGACCTACAGACCATGCCCTTGTTGTATACTGAGATTCACAATGCCATTGCTGTCTCCAATCTCTCAAAACAACAGCTTTTGCTTATACACAGGGGTTTTCTCAGGAGATGACTTGGGAGCAAGATCCATGCTGAGCAATTCAATCATTTGTAATTTTTAAACCCATCTCATTCATCCTCTGAGAGGTATAAACACCTCCATGGTTGGGGACTGCTGATCTATACCTACACTCGAGAAGCTGAGCCGAAGCACTCAATTTTGACAGATCAACCAGCAGCCTTACACAGGTGACCCACTCAAACTTTGGAATGTACAATGTTTCTGTTCTGAATAGGCAGGATAATGGCAGTATAAATTCGAGTAAGATATTACAGGTATAACAAAGAATACTGGCATGCACACGACATTAAGTCTTTATTTGCGAAGTTAAAATCTTGATAACAAAAACCATTTACAATGGGACACATTTTCCTTTTGGATCTAAATCAGCTAAATGTAGATCCACCCATGCAAAGTGAATACAATCAATTGTGTAATCGGCCGTTATGGTTCGTCCCAAACTCCAGTACTGGGAGAGGTCTTTTCGCCTCATTCTTAGACTATATAATGATTTGACTGCTATGGGTTAGCCAATTAAGGCTCTTTTAGGAACCCTGACGGTGTGATCGTGGAGGACACTGGCGAATCGTCGCCTTCTCTTTTTGACGACTGCCCAGAGGATTACGAGGCAGGCATGTACACAATCCCATCTTGCTCCCGGGACCACCATTTATAGTCCCCATCCGACAGACTTGAGTGTGACTCCCAGTCTTTAGACCACTTTCCCCAAGACCGGAAGTGGTGGTAGCTGCCTGGTGGCCACAACTGCCACACAGCAGTGCCAAAACCTAACCAAGGAAACTACTCATTCCATAGAACAATGGACACAAACCCCCGCTATAACGAAACAAACACACAAAGCCATCAACAACTGGAGACCAGCTTCAGACAAGCCTGGTGCCTCCTCTGGAGGGATTCAATCTCTGGTCCTCTTGATGTAGTGCCACACTTGTTACCACTACCACCCACAAATATAGCGGCATGCAGGATTAACTCACGAATCTGAAGCTAGCATATGTTACCGCTTTCGGCCAAGGCTTGGGCGTGATGAATGCATTCTGTTGCAAGTCTGCAGCAACATCCTTGGGACCACCTCTTACCCATGGGTATGTATCTATACAATTCGTCCCGACCTCCAGACCATGCCCTTTCCTCCCCTTTGTTGTATATACTGAGATTCACGATGCCTTTGTTGTCTCCAATATCATATACACAAGGGTTTTCTCAGGAATCTGGAAGTTTGTGTAAATTTTAAACCCATCTCATTCATCGCCTGATGAGAGGTATAAACTCCTCCATGGTTGGGGACTGCTGATCTATACCTACACTCGAGAAGCTGAGCGGAAGCACACAATTTTGTCAGACCATTCATTCAATGACAGATCAAACAGCAGCCATACACAGGTGACCCACTCAAACTTTGGAATGTACAATGTTTCTTTTCTGAATAGGCAGGATAATGGCAGTATAAATTCGAGTAAGATATTACAGGTATAACAAAGAATACTGGCATGCACACGACATTAAGTCTTTATTTGCGAAGTTAAAATCTTGATAACAAAAACCATTTACAAT
The DNA here is from genome assembly GCA_027574765.1 of Molpadia intermedia. Lineage (NCBI taxonomy): Eukaryota > Metazoa > Echinodermata > Holothuroidea > Molpadida > Molpadiidae > Molpadia > Molpadia intermedia. The sequence goes on from JAODAF010332744.1 coordinate 3,931, forward strand.
GGGACACATTTTCCTTTTGGATCTAAATCAGCTAAATGTAGATCCACCCATGCAAAGTGAATACAATCAATTGTGTAATCGGCCGTTATGGTTCGTCCCAAACTCCAGTACTGGGAGAGGAGGTCTTTTCACCTCACTCTTGGTTGGGGACTGCTGATCTATATATACCTACACTCAAGAAGCTTAGCGGAAGCACACAATGTTGTCAGACCATTCATTCAATGACAGACAGATCAACCAGCAGCCAATCCATACACAGGTGACCCACTCAAACTTTGGAATGTACAATGTTTCTATTCTGAATAGGCAGGATAATGGCAGTATGAATTCGAGCAAGATATTAAAGGTATAAGAATACTGGCATGCACACAACATTAGTCCTTATTTGCGAAGTTGAAGCATTGATTACAAAAACTATTTACAATGGGACACCTTTTCATCGCTTGGCAGCTCACCTTTTGGAAGCTACTGAAAGAGGGAATTGCAAACTGGCAAAGAATGAACAGATAGGATCAATTAGCCTGGAAGGAGTATCGAGGGAAGCACATTAAGGAAACAATGTTTACTGTATTAAGGAAGAAGAAGTTATAGTGGACGGAGGAATACCAGTGATTCAAGGTTTCACATGGAAGAGATAATGATATTGGATCCGAATCAATGAGGATGATCCATTTACAAGTAAAGTGACAGGTGTATATTATCAATTTGATGATTGGCTGGGTGCTGCCAGATTAGTCAGGTGCTGGCAGAAGGGGCTCTCCAGGGTCGCATCACTGCCAAACCATGTGGTGGGGCATCTGGGGTCAGAAGGTCATGAGTATGATGCCAGATGAGTTACAAGCTTCAGGTCTAGATCTCACAAGGTTGAATAAGCCCTGTCACAAGTTGCAGCACCATCACCTAACCACCTGTTATACCATGGGTCAACATGAAGGGGGAAGGGGAGAGACCAATTTCCTAAACAGGAGTTATTTATGGAAAGCGGTTATGAGGGAGCGGACAGTAGGGACAATTTCCTTCTCACCCCCCTGAACTTTGTAACAGCCGTGCTGTAGGAATCGCCATGTGTTCTTACATGCGACGGGGTACTCAACATTTAGAACATAAAATGCCTTAAAACAGGCATCCAGAGCAGCAATTGTGCTGCCATGTGGGATGGCAAGCCTCTCCACCATCAAGAACGTCTGCTTTGGAGATAGCATATCCCCCAAGACGAGAACAAATGGCTGTTTCCTGAGGGAATTCTCTTTATTCTTTAGCAGGTCTTCCTCCAACAACTTCAGGAAATGGGGTATGTTTGTACCAACCTGAAAAAAAAGAATAAGTTGTAAGAGAACATATTTCTGTGATATCTCAATGACTGCATGTCCCATGAACCAAATATGTAGGTTCTGATCGCCACTGGGCATGGGCCATGATGGTGTGTAGTTGTGTACACAGACTAATGATAGTCTTATATAGTGCTCATGTCCCCGCCTAAGCTGCTCCTGGCGTTGTTTGTTAACTCCTTCACTATGCGTGCTGTCCAATCTGTTTGATACCGATATACGAGTCAAGTCACCAAAGTGCCCCAAGGAGACGTTCCATATGGTACTGCCCAGTCGGTGCACACCTATCACCATGTGTACCAAATGAGTAGGCTACATGGGTGGAGAGGGACAATGAAGGAGGTTTTTTTTTTGTCCAACAGCACTACAGTACAGCCCTAGGGCGTGATGGGATTTAAACTCACAATCTACTGATTGAGAGCTCTACCTACTGAGCTGATCGGCCTCCACAGCTAGACGATACTTTTTGATCTACTTTTTCCATCCAAGCACCATTCAGTGCTGTTTCTGTGTACAGTACATAATTGTAGAAATATCAGCACTTTCCACCACAAATGCAGTCTTAGATGACTTCACATGGTTGTCACTTACTGTAGATCAATGGCAACTTATCAAGCTTGGGGAGCAGGGCACAGACCAAACTGTTTTTCTCCCAGCACACCATATGCAGATATGATGTATCACTTATCAATGTCTTCATGGGACTACCTATGGGAGCAGCAACCATGCAGTGGCATCCCTCCCTTTAATAATGCTGTTCATAATTTTTTTCAGTTTCAAAACCGAATATAGCCCATGCCACATCAATCAAACTACTCCCAATGCGACAATGATAAACCAGTCTATTGTTGTAGAAATTTTTACTAACTAGCCACACAAATTGAACACTATATTCTGATTGGCAGAATCCGTCAGAAGCTGTCCTGGGCCATGTCAAGTCAATTGAACTTTACAACTTACTTCTGACAGATACTAAACATCATGGCTTCTGATGCTAGTTGTGATCCATGTCGCACCAATCAAACTAAGTCTGACGAGCCATCCCATCACCAAATAGAACTTAGCCTCTAATCACTTTGCGATACCATTTCCTCCAAGCTAAACACGGTTCTCTTCCTGAAAAATGTCATGAATGGGTATTCTGAAGATGCCCGTTATCCTATGTGAACCCTAACAGAGGCCACAGCCTTCATATTTTAGGCAATGGCCTCGGTGCCATGGAAAATGCATCACACTTACGGGCTGACAATCGATGAAGGCTAATGCAGCATCGGATTTTGAGTATTTCGTCCTCTTCCCAACTTTGGACAGGTACACCCCGGTTGGCAAAATGTAAGGCAGAACATGGAAGGCAGCCAAGTTAGCCTGATCTAAAACAAAATAAAGAGGCAATTGTTGTAAGAAGAGAAAACTTTTTGACAAACTCACATTGATGCAGCATAAAGGACGGGCACGTCACCGTGAAACCTGGTGGTGGAACGCTGAAGTAGACAGTGCAATCAAGGAGAAAGGGAGGTTATGTAAACAGTGGAAAGCAGGAGGTAGTAAAGAGCAGTACACAAAGGCCAAGCGAATTGCAAAATCAAAGGTGTACGCCATCAAGAAGGAATCTGAATTGAGTAGTTTTCAAAATATCTTGAACCGAGATGATGTAAAAGGAGAAGTTTTCAAGCTCGCAAAGCAAATCACCAAGACAAATCAGGATGTTGTTGGCGAGGGGTTGTTAGAGGCGACACTGGTGAACTGGTACTTGACGACAGTGCAAAGAAAGAGGCATGGAGGAGCTACTACAGTCAGTTAAATGAGGAGTTCGAGTGGGACCATGATAGTCTTTGCCCTATTGAGGGGCCAGCCATTAAGATAGAGAGTAGCTGGGTAAAGCAGGCTGTTGTTCGCATGCAGTGTGGTAAGGCTGCTGGTCCATCTGGTGTAGTGGCCGAGATGTTGAAGGCCTCCGGTGATATGGGCATCGATACCAAGTTAATCAATTCAGTGGTGAGCCAAGGCATAGTCCCCAGCGATTGGGAGCTCAGCTATATTGTTAACTGTTACAAGGGTAAAGGTGATGCTTTGGAAAGGGGTAATTATAGAGGTCTGAAATTATTGAATCATGTAATGAAAGTCATGGAGAGAGGGAGAGAGTGCTCGAAAGACTGATTAGAGAAAGAGTGCACATTGACGACATGCAGTTCGGTTTCATGCCAGGGAGAGGTACTATTGATGCTATTTTCTTAGTCAGGCAGCTGCAAGAAAAGTACCTAGGCAACAACAAGAAGTTGTATTTCTCATTCATTGATTTGGAGAAAGCTTTTGACAGGGTTCCATGGGAGGTGATTTGGTGGGCAATGCGTAGATTAGGTGTAGAAGAATGGCTGGTCTCAGTCGTTAGGTCAATGTACAAGAATGTTAGAAGCTGTGTTGGATTGACCTTCAACATTTTCGTCAATCAATGTTTACTATATGTACCGAGTTTCATGATAATCCAACAATGTTTAGAAATTTGGCGTGAATTATGCAAATTAGCATACCTAATTAGCATATTTCGTGCTCAAAGTCTAATCAGTTCGAGATCCCATAGACCTCATGCTACATACCAAATATCAGCATCATAGCTCTTATGGTTTGGGAGATATGCTGGTCACAAGCTTATTGGGCCAAATATGCAAATTAGGCCAATTAGCCTAATTAACTTTGGTATTCAGTGCTGAAAATCTAATCAGATCGAGAACTCATACTAATTCAACTCCATACCAAATTTTGTCAGTGTAGTTCATACGGTTTGGCGCGTATGCTGTTCACAAGCAAATGTGCACAGACGGACATACTGACGGACATACGGACGGACAGACACACGCATGCCATAGTGACAACTAAGTCTCTCCTGAATATTTTCAGGCGAGAAAAAAAAAAACACGGAAATCCGCGTTTCCGCGGAAGTAGCTCATGCCTGCATCTATAAGAGCGAACAACAAGTATACACTACCTTCAGTGAGTTGATCTGGAAGTTTGATGTAATTCTTCCAACTAGAACTTTGTTGTCCAGCCCACTCCAGAAGTTTCCTGCCTCTGTTGCCCCACGTTTCATAGAGTTTGGGCGCATTCAAAGGATAGAGGATGCTAAAGTCTTCTTCAATCTGTTATTAAAGAAGATACATCATTATTTGCAAAATGCTCCTACATATGCCATATTTATTTCTATTCTGCACCAACTCTAATGAGAAGTACTTTGCAAAAGAAATACGGTACTGTAAAGCGGCAATACTTGAGACAGTTTGACAGGTTTATACAAAGAGTAAATGTCCTCAACTAGGGTATATGCTTATCACTCATTGAAAAGTGTTGCTGTCTTACTCAGGACCAAGTGCAACTTGAAAGGTCCTGATTATTTCCCCCAAAAAATGCTTAGAACCCCATAAATCTAGCTTTGAACATCCAGTTTTTCTCTGCAGACCACAAGAGACAAACAAGCTCCACAAAAGAACACACCCAAAATATGCTTTCTAAATATATTTCTAATGGAAATGGACGATTACTCAAACCTGTTCAAAGTATTGGGATCCATTGTAGTGGAACTGGTATATGGGGCATATGTGTCTCAACTCAGGAATCCAGTGGAATGGATTCCCTGTAACCCTATTATTTATTAGGGACATCTTACTGAGGGTGCTATTATAGGTAACAGTTCTGTAGCTGCTCAGACTTTGAAGCTGCGAGCAGTTTTCCCAGCCTCTCATGACATGTCGCTCACAGCGTGAGAGTCAATAATACACCAGGGAGGTGAGGGAGCAATTCCAGGGTAGTCCAGGTGCTGAGAAGACGGATATGGCCACTAAAGTTAATAACTTTTTTCATGCCGATTTGTTCGAGCCGGAGACACATCTGTATTTGCCCCACCTTGTACCTCTGCTGATGCTCAACAAAGCGAGGCATGACGTCACTGACCATGCACGCCGGTGGCCAAAGTTGAAGCTAAACCGATAGCCAGTTCCCACTTACCATTCCTGGAGTATCTAATAATCTGGGATACTCCTGAAGTACCCGCGTAAGCTTCTCAGATTCTTGCAGTAATTTCAGTCTGTTGGGGGCAGTCTTCTTCATATAATTTCGAACTTGCGCCTCTGGTTGCCTATTGTTTTTCAACCATGTGATCATGGTTGAAGCCTCAGCCTCAGACAGATCATTTTCTGTAGAGAAAGTATAGTATATTTTTAGTATCAAGATATACACTAATTTGGGGATCTGGAAACCCTTTCTCTAATTCCTACAGAATCACAGACAATGTTTTTAAACTATTGCCAAGTATTTTTTATGAAATCTCCCAGGCCTAATAGCTGGAATGTTCCGTGTAGTGGGCATCCACCTGGCAGACAATTCGCCAAAAATGTCTCTCTCCACCCAGGTGCTAATTGGGTACCTGTGAGGTATAACATGTCAGTCAGACGAGTTATATGGTCAGTGACCAAGGGTAATGTATGTAAAGTGCTTTGAGACGTAGGTCTACTATGTGAAAGGCGCTACATAAATGTAATCATCATTATATTTGGTATGTGGGTCGCGGTCATCTATGACGATGAATGGTGGCCGGGCATCATAACAGACGTTGTGGAAGATGCATGCATCATCAACTTGTGGGTTCAATTTATTCACATGGCCAGAGAAAGAAGAAACATACATGGTGGCCTCTAGTTCCATCCTCACTGCACTAGCTGATGCCCCAGCCCAGAGGAAAATTCCAGTTGACACCAGTTGAAATTCCAACTGGTTCCAGCTGGTATGAACTGGTCCACAACTTGCACCAGTTCAACTCAACTGGTCTGAACTGGTATGATCTGGTAACATGTTTACATTCAACAAATACCAGTTAAGACCTGTTGAGTGAACCAGTTGGTAACTGGTGTCTAACTGGTGCTTAACTGGTGTCAACAGGGACAAGTTCAAACCACTTGGAGAACCAGTAGACAGCTGGTTTTGCAAATATACACATCGAAACTGGCTAATTGAAGACCGGATTGCACTCCATTGCTTCATAGGCATTCTGTCCCACCCCAGATTCTTTTCTTGCCCCTCACTTGTTGCTTGCACTTTATCATCTGCACTCAACTAGCCTAGTCAAGTATACACAAGAAATCAAATGCAACCAGTGAGCCAGGACAGTGGCGTGCACAAGTGGGGGTGCGGGCCATGCCCACACCTCTGCGTTGAGTCGGGGGATATGAGTTTTTTTTTTTAGAAATCAGGGTATTTGCTGGAAAAATAGGGATCAGTCGGAGGAAATGGGGACTTGGTCCCAACACACAATTTTATGAGATCCTACACATGCTGATGAGCCAGGAAGGGTTTCCAGCAGCTGTGCCATTTTAACATCAGTGCTACATTTGAAACCACATATGGGCATCCAGACAACCGCTACATGCCCCCTGCTCAGCTGTCGTACTAGTAGGCTACAACATGAATCTATAGGCTACCGTATATATATAAATTGCAACCCATTCAAGGAACCAGTCAACACATGATTTCTTTGTTCTAATGGAATGAATGAACTTTATATGTCAGGCCCTACCAGTTGGAACCCATTGATGAAACCAGTTGCCAACTGGTTTAAAGAAGTAAAACACCAGTTGAAACCCATCAATGAAACCAGTTGCCAACTGGTTTGAAAAAGGTGAACACACCAGTTGAAACCCATTGATGAAACCAGTTACCAACTGGTTGGAAGAAAGCCACCACCAGTTGAAACCCGTTTGGGAAACCAGTTGCCAACTGGTTGGAAGGAGGCTCAAGGAGCTGGCAAACACCAGTTGAAACCCGTTGAGGAAACTAGTGCCAACTGGTTGGAAGAAGACAAACACCAGTTGAAACCTGTTGAGGGAACCAGTTGCCAACTGGCTGAAAGAAGGCAAACACGCCAGTTGAAAACCCATTGAGGGAACCATGCAGTTGCCAACTGGTCGGAAGAAGGGCAAACACCAGTTGAAACCCGCGTCGAGGAAACCAGTTGCCAACTGGTTTCTCTTAATTGATCATAGTCATACATTATATTTGTGATGAAAACAGTTACTAGTTTGAACAAAATTCATTTGTTGATTACTCTCATAGGCGTGTCCAGGGTGTGTCCAATCCGGGGGGATATTTTCAATACCGGGGGGCTAATTCGCACAAAGGGCAAAAAGAACCGCAAAAAAGCGTTCTGAATCGGAACATTGAATGATTTCAATCATTGATGATAATTGATATGCACGATTTTTGGTTCAGATTTATAAGAGTATTCTCTCATGTGATAGTATTCAATTAATTTTGATGTAAATTTATGAAATCTATGTATATTATTTTAGGGAACGAAATTTGGTTGAGGCCCTGGCCTAGGCCAAGTAGCAAATTCTCATGGGTTCACAATCACATGAGGTGTTTTTGAAGAACAAAGGAAGAGGCTAGGCTATTTTTGCACTGACTAACAAATATGTGATTGTGAAATTGCCCATAAATAGTCTCCAGAATATGATTTCCCCAAGCCGTCCACTAACCCGGAGGTGGCTGTACCCTTGGAACTGGAACCTGTTGAGTAACCTTCTTGGGCTTTTCCGGAGTCACATCAGATCTCCGTCGTCGTATGTTCCTCAGTCGCATTTCCACGAAACCCGTAGCCGAATATCCGGTTGAACCCGGTGTATAATAAGATTCCTGTAAGAATGAAATAAAAAAAAGTTGCTTCAGTGTTAAATACACTGGTTGACTCAATATGTCACACCAACCACAACAGCAACATCCTACCACCCGACTTTGGGATGAAAATTTAATCAGTCCGCACCATCTATAATATGATGTCCAAAGGACATCTCAAAATAAGTCAGCCATCCAGTACTATGTCAAATGCCCACTCAATGCTGGCAGAGGAATGACATCAAAGAATTCGCAGACATGACTGGTACTTGGGATTCAAGAGGCTCTGGAGATTACAGAAGGTGGAAACATGCCGAGGAAGCATATTCTGAGCAGGCACAGTATAAGGAAATAAGACCGAGCACAGGTTTCGGTTTGATGAGAAGGGATTAGCAGGCAGAAGGGATTACCAGAATCAAAGAGAGGTAGTATGGGCAATGAAGTGGAGAAACAGCACCCCTCAGAGGAGCAGTGATCATGAAAATAACAATAGAGAAGAAAAGGGAGAAAATTGACCCATGGTGGGTGAAAGGCTTGAGGAGAGGCTGTGTCACCAATGACAGTGATATGCCATCAATGAATTCCTGGCCCCTTTTTGGTTCCTTAAAAAGGAACCTATGCAGTCAACTTGTATGTATGTGTGTGTGTGTGTGTGTGACGCTACCTTGGGACGTCTGTAACTGAATAACGATATGATGAATTCTTGCCATACTTGGTGTATGGATGTATCGTATGACGAAGGTGAGCCCTATTGTTTTTGGCGTGCGTCAAAGGTCACGTGGGGTCAACAGCGGTCAAAAAGTGAAAAACTTGTGCCCACCATAACTTGTCGAGGTGAACTCCGATTGAGCTGATATTTGGTGTATATCTTCATCATAATTAGTGGAACATGTCGAGGTCAACGCGTGTCATTTGAGGTCATAGTATGGTTTAAACATCATAACTTGATAGGGCAAACTTCAATAGAGCTCAAACTTGGTATGTGTGTTCATCATAACTAGTATGAGATGTCGAGGTCAGTTGGAGGTCATGGGAGGTCAAAATATGGACTAAACACCATAACTTCATAGGAGAAACTTCAATAGAGCTCATACTTGATATGTGTGTTCATCATAACTAGTATAAGATGTTGAGGTCAGTTGGAGGTCATGGGTGGTCAAAATATGGACTAAACACCATAACTTCATTGAAGAAACTTCAATAGAGCTCATACTTGATATGTGTGTTTAGAACAATTAGAAGACCATTTTTGAGGTCATATGGAGGTCACTGGGGGTCATTCAAGGTCAAATTATGGATTAAACATCATAACTTGATAGGGGAAACTTCAATAGAGCTCATACTTGGTATGTATGTTTATCATAATTAGTAGAACATTTTGAGGTCAATTGTAGGTCATTATAGGTCTTGAGAGGTCAAATTATTAATTAAACATATCTTGATAGGAGAAACTTCAATAGAGCTCATACTCGATATACGTGGTTATCATAACTATTATAAGTTGTTGAGGTCAGTTGGAGGTCATGGAGGTCAAATTATGGACTAAACACCATAACTTCATAGGAGAAACTTCAACTCCACAATCCTCAAATTCCTCTTAAATACATCGTTTTCATAACCTTCAATTAATTTAAAAACATTTGTTCCATCGTAATAAACGAAAGGTAATTTATAGAATAAGAGAAATCTCGCTTTAATCATTAGGCAGTCAAAGACTATCCAATCTTTTAAAGTGGCTTTGAAAACCCACTTATTTAACAAATCGTTTTCTTAATTTATGTATTTTTCTACTTTCTGTACAGCGCCATTGAATGTGTCTCACAGTAATGTGCGCTTTATCAAGTTTTTCTACCTTAACCTTAACCTTAATCAAAAAAAATTAAAAGGTAATTTTTGATGCTGTTTGGCGGCAAAAACAGACCACTCCACAATTTTGTTTTTACAAAAGCAGACAAATCCAACATACATACTTCAGAATTTGACTAAAATGGGTAGTACAATGACTGTTGATTACAGATCCGAGATAAATGAGAATGATCTTGTGTTACTGAGGTCATGACAAAAGCAAAGGGACATTTTTCCTGGATTGCCCTTTTTTCCAGATTGCCCTTTTTTCCAGATTCACCCGCACTACACCGAGTTTCAGCAGATCCCATGCTGAAGTCCTTAAAGCCAGAAATAAAAAAATCCAAGTAGGTGATCAAGTTTTACAATATGGTGACGTGCGGTACTACAATGCACCAGCTCTGTCACAAGCTCAGTGTGGTAAATACATTAATAAGGAATGAGGGTCATGGTTGGTTGGTCAGATAAGGATGGATTCGACTCCAAAATGAACATTGACCAGAAATACCAGCGTCATGGACATGACCATGATTGTCATAGAAACACAGGATTGCTTTGACTAGGAAATTCCTAGTGAAGAAAATTAATTATCAGTACTGTTGTGACATGATCAAGATGACTAGTCAAATGCACTACTTTTAGTTTAACATCTGAGAGAGCCTGGACTTGAGGGATGTCTATAGTATGTATGCACTGGGGAGTGGGTAAATAAGATTGGATCTCATTCATAGAGCAACGGAAAAAAGATGCAGGTTCCTAAGTACTGTATTGTCTGTCAAACCTTCAAACAGTAGTTTGCATTTCTACGAGTGTCCATTATGAATGGGGTCCCTGGGTTTGGTCAAATTCAGCAAAGACAATTGACTTTGATGAATGACACTCATTACCATCCTTTGAAATCAGGCTCTCTCAGAAGCAACACCATAAACTCATTCTGGAGTTCACTGAATACTCAATCCTCCTCATCACTACTGTCCACTACTGGCCAAAACATCCTCATGGAATGAGCAAAAAACCTCATTTTGACAATATTTCAAAGAGTCATATCCAGGGGTGGCGCCAGCGGGGGACAGTGGGGGCTTCACCACCCCATCTAGCCAACCCCCATCGGGGAAAAATTATGATTTCGTCGGGAAGCCCTGCTTTTTTGCTTGTGAGCGGGCAGTATTTTCTGGACTAACTCTCCTTTTACGTCCAACTGGCGTTAGGGCGACTGCAATTGAAATGAGAAATCATGGGTGCTGCCACGTTTCACTTTTGATTACGTCATCAACATCCTGATTCTAGGATTGGCTCGATGGAGTTGTCGGTATTTTTGAACAAATAGAATTGGCGTATGTCGGCTTTTGAAATAAAACTTAAAACAAACTGGCAATTTACACTGCAGCTGTAGGTATTTGCAGAAAAACAAATATAATGAAGAGAAAGATGGCGCTACGTAGAATCTGCTGATAGTGTTAACTCAATTTTTTCAAAATGGTAGTTGTCGGCTTTTGCGCCTGAACGCTTCAACTACTCACGTGGCCTTCTCCAGTGCTATCCTTTAGATTCTGAAACTCTGACACGATCCTTCTTGCCAGTTCCTCCTTCACTTCTCGACTGGGTCTTGCAAAACAGAAAAAGAGATTTATAAAATAAAAAAATATGCCAACAGGGTAGGGTGTACCTAATATTCCTCGCTTGCTGATCGACTGCCTCTGGATGTGGGGAGAGGGGGGGTTGCAAGCAGTAGGAGTTCTCATGACTTGGCTCTTGCAAACCCACAATTACACCAGGGATGCGATTACTTTTTTCTTCTCGAGGGCAACTAGTCCTAAACTTTGAGAATTTTTCGCCCCCATTACTGTAACATTCTCAAGAATTTTGTGGGCTCTTTCGGCCATTTCAAAGGCAATTATCTCCAACATTACACAGGGGTGGGGGAGGCTATATAAATGAAAATTGTTAAAGATTGTAGCTTGTCGGTGGTAATGCCTGCTTCACATCCTCCACGAGCTATCTGCATCAGCGTGGGATCATTCTATTATTTATTGGGCCACACAAGTGGCAGCGAGTGAAGAGTTCCAGCAGGACAGAACCTCATAAGGCAGATGAAAATAATGACTGTAATAGGTGATACAGGAGGAGAGGCAGCACTTGTTCAAAGCACCAGCTATGACTCCATTTGAAGAACAATTCAGGACTGACAAGTAAAATAACTGATCAGGAACCTGGGAGGAGAGGATCATTTTGGTTGGTAAAAAGGATGTCCAGGATGGAGCTGCAGCCTGCAGGAAATTGAGGAAGGTTAAAGAAATAGAACATGAAAATAGTCAAGAAGGACAGACACGAGTCTGGGTGAGCATACTGTCTTAGAGTTGCTGACTTGGAGTGGAGAGTATCCGTTGGAGATCTTAAAGGGTTTCACAGTGATCATGTATGGAGGAGGGCCTACCATAGAATGAGGGAACCTGGATAAAAATATAAAATTAAAATCCTTGATCAGCACGTTGCAAAATTTGTCTGTGGGCCAATATTCATCTCTCGGGCCAAAATACCTGTATTTGGGACTTTTCGTTGTTGAGGCGAGTGGGATGGAATAGCTAGAACTGAACATAATATTCAAATATGCTATGCTCACAACAGAACTGTCAGTAAAATCTGCCATCATCCTGATCTGTCCTTTAATATATATCGGCATTCATCATTTGAATAATTGTAAAAAATACCTGTCACCATAAACCTCTACCAGTCGAGAGACTAGGATCTGCACCATCTTCCTCCTGGCCTTCCCACTGGGGACTTCCTGGGATAGTGCCTCTGCAAGGTCTGCCCCATCTTCAGTGCTTTGAATGACTTCGCTAACACTCTGCAATGAATACAGAAATGCAACATTGAAATAGTGACCTACGATATATGAAAACATTGTAAGCATGCATGTAGTTCTAGCCACCTGATGCAGTCACATATTCATTGGCACTGCTTGTTCATTTATGATAATAAACCGCTAGTTAGGTCCATCATCTCCGTTTGATAAGATGGTGAGAGAGGCTAATGGACAACTTTAACCCACCTCTTGGAGAGTAAGACTGGTAAGTACTGTAACTGCCGGAAATAGTTCATCGGTGAAGTTTCAACTGGTATCATTTCCCAACAACTTTCTCAAAAGCATAGCAATGGAGCAGTTGATGATATTTGTTTAAACATCATAGTTTGTACAGTGAAATTATCCAATTAAACTCTACTGTTGGGAATTCCTGTGATGTAGCATTCAATTACAAACAATACTTTGGTGTAGTCATTCTGCATGTGTCGGTCAATTGTGCAGCAACGATATATTACTGTATATCAAAGGTGTAGACTCGAGTCATTTGACTTGGACTCGAGTCGCTATTCTTGTGACTTGCAACTTCTAGCATTGACTTGCGACTTGACTTGGACTTGCAAGAAATGACTTGTGACTTGACTTGGACTTGCACAAAATGACTTGCTACCAACGCAAGTCAGAAGCCAGTTAATCGAACATATAACGGGAATTAGACTTTGCTGGATCCCGGCGAACGCGTGTTAAAAAAATTGGACATCGATATCGAGTCTGTTCGCACACTATCGCTATTTTACCATACAAGTACCATGAGGTCCGCTTGCTACCAAGTTGTACTTCTTTCGAGCTAGACGACCGCACTCTATGTATACGGTACGTCGTGCACATGCATGTCCTGCAATAATTTTAATGTCACACGCTATCGCTATCTCTTCTGATCTTTCTCTACACATACAAAACTCATGATGAGCGGTAAGTAGCCTATCGTAGCCTTTCGCCAGAGATATAATCCTTCTTTCAATTCTGCTATTCTGCAGTTGTTCTGCAGTCCCATCAACCATCTCAGCACTTAGGAAAGTGGCTAAAGGTTGAGAGTCGCACACATCTGTCGGATGGGGCAGTGGTGGCGCCAGCAGGAGGGGGCATGCTTCAACTAATGTGCGACTTGACTTGGAAAATATGACTTGTGACTTGACTTGACTTGCAACCAAATGACTTGCGATTTGACTTGACGCTGGACCAAATGACTTGACTTGGACTTGCACCAAATGACTTGTGACTTGACTTGCACAAAATGACTTGCTGCCACCTCTGCTGTATATGGCATGTGCATGCCTCACCAAGAAACGGCCATCTTGTCATCACATTCACCTGTATATCCTACGGAGCTTCGAAAATGTTAAATTTAGAGCTTTACTCACAAACATGTCCTTTTCCTTTGAAGTTTTTTGTCTCTTCACTTGTGGCATTGCTGGCAATGGTGGGGGTGTCCGTACCAATGTGGAGGGGCCGGCAGCAAGCTCCTGTACTTCCTGGTCTTGTAGCTTGTCGAGGCAGGAACTTGTGTCAGTCAACTGCAATAAAATTGAAGGAGAATATGTTTTCAAAACTTGAGCTATTTTAAACACTGGCTTGACTTCACTCTTTCTTCATGTAGGGATCATTGCTTTGTCCTTGCAACTCTTGCAGAAGAAGAAGAGAAGAGAAGTCTGTTATTGGGGAACTTATTGCCCACATCTACCACAAGTACTGTTCTCCTGCCTACAGTACAAGGTCATCAACATACAGGAAGTTGGAACAATGCTGATTTTGATAACAATGAAACTAGTCTGATCCTCAGAAATTAGATAAATGTTTGTCAGTTGAGGCCCAAGCTGAAAATCAAATGAAATAATGCCCATTTAATGTATGTTATGGTGAGGACACCCAAACCAATTGTATGGATTGACAAGTTTCTTCACATGTATTTTTAACTGAAATTGTCCTCTGAGATGTCAACCAGCCTACCCTCACAGTGAGTAATGAGTTTTTGGTACTTCCTAGTACACTACTTTGCAGTTTGTGACTAGGTCATAATGAAGGAAAGTTGTGTCCATTTAACGTATGTTACGCAGGAGAACACCAAAGTAACATACGTTAACTAAAGTGGAGATCATCATTTCTAAAGAGTTGATGAGCATACGTGACTAAGATTTGCAAGTATAATTTATGCTGTTCATTCTTTGGAAGAGACAATGGAAGGACAGAGCATAATAACATTACAGAAAGTGGGAATTATGCATCTCATGCAGGATGAAGAAGAGGTTGCAGAGGGAATTGTGTTAGCTGGACAACTGCTGGATGCCACGAAAATGAAAAAGACATAAATAGAAACAAAACTCAATATGTTAAATGGACATTAGGATCCAACAACTATTGGTAGGTGCTACAACTACTGTGCACAGTTACAGTAGTGGAGTAGTTTCAGGGGGACCTACACTGTAACAGGGTGGTAGGGGGTGGTAGTGTGGTGTAGTGGCATGAGTGAGCGCTTCCACCGCGGAGTCCCGGGTTCGGTTCCGCCTCGTGCCTGGCCGTCAAAAAGCTGTTCTGCGGTTGTTGATGGTTTCGCAATCTCTGCTAAAGTCAAAGAGCTGTATAGCAGTTCTTGATATCGTCGTAGTGGGAAGCAATTGTTACGGGTTAATGTGTTCATTGGTTAGGTTCGGCTCGGCTGCACTGCAGTGGTGACGGACAGGTTGCTATCACCCTCTCTCAGCATTTAGGAAAGTGGCTAAAGGCTGAGAGTTTCACTCGCGTCCATCGGATGGGGACGTTAAATGACGGTCCCGGGAGCAGGATGGGATTGTAAAAGTTACACGCCTGCCTCGCTACGGTCTGGGCACTATTCGTGAAGAGAAGGCGAGTGTTCACCGGTGTCCATCCATGATCACATGGCCAGGGTTCCTCGAATGAGCCTTAATCGGCTTCCTGTAGTTCAAATCAAATCAGTAACTATGCAAAATTGCAGGGTGAAGAAGAGGTTGCAGAGGAATTGTGTTAGCTGGGCAAATGAAATGGGATATTTACCCATCAGATTCTGTACCGAGGGCTGATGTAGTAGTTATCATCATGAGGAGCATAGGAGTGGACTGCATGCATTGGGTGGTAATCAGCGAGGTTTTCAATGGTTGAAACAGCAATCTCACAGGGATCAACTGGACGAACTACGTAGGCATGGAAGTGCTTCTTGAAGTACAAGGTCTCCCATTTTTCCAGGACAAGGTGAACAACATCTCTCAGGCAAACAACCTCTCTGATTTCTCCATAGAGTGGATCACCATCATCTGAAATGTCACAAGCAACCATCATGCCCTTCCGGTATTTCACACCATATACTTTCGCCCACTTTGCTACAAAAATGTCTGCAAATAAAGGGTACCCCCCAAGCAGTTCTGACAGAACGTTGCAGTCTGGAAGTGAGTTGAGTAGGAGACATGATCCAGGACCGATCTCACAAGAGGCTTCTCTGAAGGACTGCTTAGACAACATCTGGTAACACTGGAACATCTGGTGTCGGTAGGCCATAGATTTGGTAATGTTCTTGAAATTACAAATTATGTGTGACAGACGACGGAAAAAGTTGTGCTTGGCCTCAAATCTCATTGACCAATAATGAACTAGTGGGCCAATTTTGAGAGCAGCAGAAGGATAGTGAAGCATGAAATGGTGCTTGGGTTTGAGGTGGCGATCCGGAAAGAGTTCCAAGAAGAGTTCATGATGGTCCGAGATGAGCTGTCTCATGAAGGCACATCCACCAGCTGATATTACAGGTGAGAAAATTATGTCCATGCAATCACACAGGAGAAGAATTAGCTCCCAGTAATCATCGTCTTCTGTAACGAGGTCTCCTATCATTATACCAATGTTTCTAGTTACTGCCCACATCTGTGCTGCATTCTGACCAGCTGAGCCATCTGCATTGACCAATGACGACCACTTGTATATACATGGCCTGTTGGAACTATCCGGAAAACCATAGTTATAGCTCATGATCCGGCCATTGAGTGTCTCCAAATCGAAACTTCCATTGCTGATCAGTCGGTGAAGGACCAGTTTCACTTCTAATGCACAAACACCCTCCAAAAGGTCATGCATTATATCTGGTGCATAGTTTGTGACAACATGGAAGCACTGGAGTTCATTGAGAAGGCAATGAGTCCTGACACCTGTTGCAGGCAATTCCTGCTGTTGCAAATCTTCTTGATAATTTTGCTCTGTTCGAAGGCCTCCAGACAGCTTTGATGCCCTCCTCATGACATCTCTGTGAACTTTACAGTGTCTGCATGGAAAGTTGGCAGTGAAACCCATTGCAAATCCAAACAGAGAATGTATGCCAAGGTTATCACCAATGACTTGGGCCAACCCCACTTTGACAGTCGCATTCTTGTCTTCACAGTTTATCTCAATTCCATTCTCTTCCAGTTCCTTCAAATCATCTACCAGAGGCCTCAGAACCACGTCGAATCCGAATTCTGCAACATCTGATGATTTGTACAATGCAGCCAAGTAAAAATGGTTGAGAGTTGAGAGGTGACGTGGATGAACATTCTTGAAGGTGTAATACACGGCACCCAGTTTGTGGGTCCCAGCTTTGGGGCTAAGCGGATTTGTCATCTCGATATCATCATTGTACAGGATGATTTGTAGAGAGTCATCCCCATGAAGAACAGGGTGTGAGAGGCAATGTTCTCCGTCTTGAAAATCACGAAGCGCACCATCTGTGCTCCTTGTATGTTCCTGAACGCAGTCCCAAAATCCAGGGCTCTCAACAACAGCTTTGATATTCTCTTTGATGGGAACATAATGGAAGACACAGGGAGTTGGTATCTGCAACACATCTCCAGTGAGGGCATCAGTTCGTGGAGCATAGCCAAGTGTTATCTCCTTCTCAACAGGAGTGACAAAATTTTTGGAAGATATTAGGTACTGCAACTGTTTAAATTCGGTTTCAACACCACGAAATGGCTTCTGGAACATCTCAAATTGATCCAGGAGTTCGACTGTTGATTCTTCTCCCATATCCACATGTTGGCTTATAAGGAACCTTCTTGTGCTCTCCTTCAAATCGCATACCACATCTTCAAAAAGCTGAGAAACATCCTCCACAACAGTTGAGATGGTACTCTGTGTCACACTGCTTGAGGCCTTGAGTTTACAGACTAGCATGAGAGCTCTCTCTTTAAGGTCTTCTGCACTGAACTCTACCCAGTCTTCCTGACCATCATCACCTTCACCAAGCCCTTCAATTTCTTCATCATCATCCCCCTCATCTGCTACATCTCCCTCATCCGCTGCAACTACTACAAGAGGTGCCGGTTCTACAACATAATTGTTCTGTTGCCTATGCTGTTTAATTAAATGTCTTTTAAAGCTGAAGCTTTTCCTAAATGTCCTCTGGCAACCATCTTGCTTGCAAATAGCTACAGTTACAAAACAGCTTCCTTTTATTAGGGAGAAAGACCTGAAGTGTGCAAAGAGTTCCTTAATACCACCATCAACCACTTCTTCACAATGGAAGCAAAGGAGCCCCATAATAACTGTCTAAACCTGAGTTTATCATACCGAATCATTGTCTGCTTTCTGTAGTTCCCCCAGATTTCTCAGGAACTTTGCCCTGGGGCCGACCATGGGGATCATCTCCTTGACTTCGGGTGGCTGGAGCAGCATCAGGTTCTCGGAATCAATCATATTTTCTGAAAGAGAAAATTAATTAAATAAACCACAATGTTATATTATATATATACTATTGTACAGTAGTAGCTGTGCAAGCCTATAAATAGAAACCAAACGTCTTTGTTTTCTTTTTCCATATATTCAATAGTATTACTCTCATACCATACCAGGCTAGGAATTAGAATTTTATTTTCGGAGGCTACTTTGAGTAGAAAGTAGCCTCCGTAAATTATTTACTACTTTGAAGTTTTCGGAGGCTATTTTCATAATGTGTAATATTTGTTAAGAATTTAAGCAATTTAATGGCAATAAATGAGTAGAAACAGAGTAACTGCATTAGATTTGTTGTTTAAATTTTAGGCCTATTAGTACCTGTAGCTCCACTAACACTAGTAGGCCTACTACTACCAATGGCGGCGGAAGCCTCAACATTTTGGGGGGGACGAGCAAGCCAAAATATGTGATCGCCGTCCTGGGGGAGGGATATAAGGGGAGGGGGTACCTGCAAATTTGTTGAATATTACGTGTCCTTACACGCGACCTGTTGCTAAACTTGTTAATTTGGGGGGGGGGTGTTCCCCCGTCTCCCAGCTTCCGCCGCCTATGACTACTACTACTTGTACTAGGAATATCCAATAAATAAAAACATGAAATAAGTACACTTTTTTTCCATATACTTACAATGTGTTAGGCTAACCTAAACTTATGGGCCCATCCCCTCCCCCTCCAAAAAAAATCACTGTAAACATTCATAATACAAAATATGTAAAATGAAAAATTTCATTTACTTACAATGTGTTAGGCTAGCCTAACCTTATGGGCCCACCCCCTCCCCCTCCAAAAAAATCACTGTAAACATTCATAATACAAAATATGTAAAATGAAAAATTTCATATACTTACAATGTGTTAGGCTAGCCTAACCTTATGGGCCCACCCCCCTCCCCCTCCAAAAAAATCACTGTAAACATTCATAATATAAAATATGTAAAATGAAAAATTTCATATACTTACAATGTGTTAGGCTAGCCTAACCTTATGGGCCCACCCCCTCCCCCTCCAAAAAAAATCACTGTAAACATTCATAAAGAATCATAATACAAAATATGTCAAATGAAAAATGTCATATACTTACAATGTGTTAGGCTAGGCTAGCCGTATGGGCCCGGCCCACCCAAAAATCACTGTAAACATTCATAATAACAAAATTGTAAGATGAAAAAATTCATATATTATGTGTTAGGCTAGGCCTAACCTTACGGGCTCTACCCCCCGCCTACCTCACCCCCACCCCTATCCCCCATCCCACATCCCCATCCCCTATCCCCCCAAAAAATAACTGTAAAAATCCATAACCAAAAATATGTAAACTGATATACTCATATACTTACTAAAAATAACTTACACTACAATTGTACTACATTATGAGGAGGTTAAAAAATTCCCAGGTCACTGTATTACAATTCAGTGCATGAGGTCATAAATGTAAATTCCCAGGTGTAATAAACCACGTGCGTGGGTCAGTGCTATTTCAGTAGCAAATTCCCAGGTCACCATATTACACCCAGGTGTTCAGTTGCCGAATACGCACACAGAAGACCACAAAAAATAGAAAAATAACTATTTTGAAATTACCATTTCTCTGTCGTAAAATGACATCAGATGTTAATAGTTGGCTGTATTACGGCAGAAAGTATTTCTTTTTCTCAAAATCAAATTATTTTAAAGAATTTTGTAAATATTTCTAGCTATGATGATTTTAAAAACCTTAGTAAATGACGGTGAAATATATTCTCAGGGTGTGACAATCAATGTTTTGGCCATAATGGGCAGGCTACTATAGCATTCTACTACTATATCTTTGGCCAATCATGTGTGTGGACATTATGTGGGCGTGGTCTACTCCACAGGAATCTCGGAGACTGACAGCTCAAAATTTATACATTAAACTGATTTCAGTAGAATAGCGTAGGGTGTTACAGTAGTCAATTAGTGTTTGTACACAAGTCTCTATATCATTAGGCATACTGCAGTGTAAGTCAAGATGTTGACTTCGCTTTGCCGTAAATTTTGTGGGGAAATTTCGTGGAAGAGTTTGGTCGCCACAAGAGTAACTTGTGTGGCGATCACAATTTTTTCAAGGCTATTTTTAGTCGCCGACTTGAAAAGATCTAGTCGCCATGGCGACCATGGCGACCGTAATTGATAAGCGTTGCACGTCACCGGTGGCATGAGTAAGTCAAAATGCTGTTCTGCGGTTGTTGATGGTTTCGCAATCTCTGGTAAGTCAAAGAGCTGTACAACAGTTAATGTGTTCATTGGTTAGGTTCGGCTCGGCTGCACTGGTGATGGACAGGTTGCTATCACCCTCTCTCAGCATTTAGGAAAGTGGCTAAAGGCTGAGAGTTTCACTCACGTCCGTCGGATGGGGACGTAAAACGGCGGTCCCGGGAGCAGGATGGGATTGTAAAAGCTACACGCCTGCATCGTTACGGTCTGGGCACTATTCGTGAAGAGAAGGCGAGTGTTCGCCGGTGTCCATCCATGATCACATGGCTAGGGTTCCTCGAATGAGCCTTAATCGGCTTCCTGAACCCGTAGTTCAAAACAAAACAACAATGTTTATTTTGAGAACAACACATAAACATTATGAAAATCACAGCGTCACAGTCAGGCGCGTAGCCAGAGAATTTCTATGGGAGGGGTTATCGTTCGGTCGGACCTGGGGGGTCTAAGGGGAGCGGGTGTCCCCCTTTGGCGAAAAATGCAATTTACATGCCCTTAGATGCAAAACGGTGCAACATCGGCTCGTTTTCCCATAGAAATTTGTGACTTTCTTGCATTATTATTTTTTGCCGCTGGGTCATGGGGGGTTCAACCCCTGAACCCCCTCCCCCCGTGGCTAAGCGCCTGGTCACAGTTGCGAACCCCAGTCGTTCCATATAAGCCTATGTGAATTAATCATCTGTATTGACAAGGAAAGACCAACGACCTCGTCCCCGAGTGGAGGAACGGTGAAGAACGTGGGACAATGTCATCATGACCTTGACTGTGCATAGGCTTAGACCCTATTACAAGGGGATGTCCCCCCTCCAAATATTTGACAAGGCCCTATTGACTTCCAGAAATTTACAGTCAATTTTACCTCAGTGCCCACCCTCCACGTTTTAGTCACTTAAAACTACTATTAGTTCAGACCGTACTTAAAGAGTCCTATATGGGGTGGGACGTGCAATTGACAAGTGCATGCATTACGCAGTTTCAAATACGATACTCCACACATGTGTAGGTAAAAACAAAATTCGGGCAAACAATCTCTGCCCCCCCAAATTTCTAGGCGCCCGTACGCCTATAACCAAACTATTCACTGGCCCGCCGCGCTCACTACCAAAACTAATGTGGCCCACCAAAGAAAACAATTAAGAACCCCTAGCATGGTTTGCTGGAATTTAATTGAGCGACACTCCTTGTTGTCCACATGGTGATTATCCAGTATTACTTGATCGCAGTCACAATTAAGAAGGTACCCCAATCAGAAATATATTTAATTGACAAATGATGTACCAGCGCTGGGTAACAATAAACGTCTGCTACCTTATAATTTGCAAATCAATAGCCTCTCTCCAGGGGTCGATTTGTTTTTTTCCCCCTACATGCACTGGTGCATGTAGAGTCAAAAAGTTACATGCACACCAGAAATGTTACATGCACAACGTGCACACAACGTCATAAAATAAGTCACGTGAACACTAATTATATGAAGTGAATTATGTGCTAGGGTGAGGTGAGGTAAGGTAAGTAAAGTGTATATAAGAGTTATAAAATATCAACGTAACATAAAAACCCTTTTGGGCCGTGGGAAAGACTCTTACAGTTATAGCAAAATTTGGCCGTAAGACTGTGTATATCGGTTATCAAATAGCACCCCGTGTGTTTACGTCTCATCATCTCATGCACTGATCTCCATGGAGATCAGTGGTCTCATGCATGTAGGCTACGTACGCTGATTTCTACATGCACAGAGGAAAAAGTACATGCACCGGTGCATGCGTTCACCCGTCTAAATCGAGCACTGCCTCTCTCCCTCCCCCCAAAAAAACAATTACAATCAGTGCCATTTCTGTCTTGTCGGATCCGTTGATGTGTTCCACCCTAGGCCTAACCTGGATTTTGTGAATTTTTCCTTATTTACTCTTTCAATACAATACAATAATGATATATATTATAGCGCTACTAACAAATGTTTCAGAGCAGTGATCGAACCTAGGACCTACCACAAATGTATGGCACTGATTCTCCACTCAGACAGTTTGCAGTGCTGTGCTCACAGCTGAACGATTCTATTGTCAGTATTACAAAGTACGTCAGTGCTGCGAATAGCCGCCAGTCCAGTTCATGGACTAGGCTAGGCCTACATTACAATTACAAATTGGCCTAGGCCTACTGTGTAACTTAGTCAAAATAGAATAGCCTAACGTGGATTTCTCATGTGGTAGTACCGTCGGCCAAGCCTAAGTTAGGCCTAGCCTGGGGCAAATAAACTTTAATACACTACAGGCCTAACTTAGCCTACAGCTTTAGCCTAGAATGAAGAGACGGGAATACCAACCTTCGAAAATATCATTTAGGCAGCTCAACCCCCAATCTGCTAATATTCCTCTGACGAAATCGTCCATTTCGCAAACAATCTTTTGCTTCGGCTTCGAACTTCGAGTACGGCGCGCGCCATGTGACGTTACATACTTACAGTTAAGTAAACGGCATGTAAACGGTACGGTACGGCCGGATTCGTCACGTTGTACGTATGCAGTGAATGCATGAGATATGCAAATACAGTCAGTACTATATTAACGATTACACATGTTGTGCAAATGTTCTACTCAACATGTGTAGAAAAGCAGTGACACCTCTGTTGTGTAGAATTTTTGACTCCTCATTTTTTAGAGTGCACATTCAAATATTTTTTCAGGAATATTTTACGATGTCATCATACAGTAACACGGGAATAAAATTTTTCCCATTTAGTAAATGACTATTCCAGTAGGCACCTTCAGGGGAACCCCCTTCAGATGATTATCTTATCTCTGACTCAGACTTCCCTAAACAACTGAAACTCATGTGACATCACGAGTATAATTTTAATCACTCATTTTTAAAACGTTTTAAGCCAGAATGATTTGTCATAAAGTCCTTAACTTGAACACGACTGCACAAACCTACGGTTTTGCCGGATTTGCCCCAAACTGGCTACAATGCAAGCGATTTCCTAGTTCGCAAAAATGATAGCTGCCATGGAATGCGAAGAAAAAAAAACATCTAAACGATTAATTATACGATATGTACGTTTTAAAATCGTTTTAGATTTACATTTCCAAAAACGAATACAGTACTGTATATATAGTGTACGTTTTAAATCTAGTATCATTTAACTCTTTACGTACGGGGTATAAAATCGGATCGGCGCTCGCTCGGGAAATGAAGTAGCACGGTCCCTTGATGCACCGTAGTAGCCCAGCCACCTGTTCGCGAAGAATGGGATTTCAGCTCGCCATGACCAAGATTTGGTAGTTTCGCAAAGAAAAATATGCTAAAATAATCCAATCGATCTAATTTGATGAGAACAATTGAAATGGAGGCTCTACAAACAGATAAAAACAATAAAACTAGCTGAACTCTAATTGAAATTCTAAAAGGGGCACTTTTGTTGACATTTCTCACAAAAATGGCGGCATTCCTCGCCACCCCCCGGTTCTTACTTCTTACACCCCTGGATGGATCCTGTTTTTACCTCTTATGAAGCAAATTTTATTTCGTAATACGTTCGAGGCTAATATGAGATGCCGTTCGCGCATGCGCAGTCAGTTTCGATCGCAAAATTTTCGCAGTTAAGTCTCGCCGATTTTGGTTGGATTAAATCCTTCAAAATCGCTTTCATTTGGACAATCCGGTACAAATCTGTAGGGTTTGTTGTAAGTGAAAATTTTCTCGAGATTTTGAGAACATATCCTGAAGATTCTTCGGGATGTCGGAGGAATCTGGAAGAGATAAAAATTCGGCTGATTCTCCGCAGGCATGTAACATGCAAGGAGCAGCTAGGCCTAACGTTAGTACTACTAATGAAAAAGCTAGGCTGAAGGCCAGCGGCAGTACTACGACGGTAGCTAAGAAAGGAGGAAAGCAGAAAGCAAAAGGAAAAAAGTCAACTACTACAGCAGGAAGTGGAAATACGGATATTATGACTAAGCGTTTAGATAAAATGGAAGGCCTTTTGGAGCATATAGTGTCAGGAATGTACGTTTACGATGATCTTGAATCGAGTACCGACAACCAAGCTATGGCTAGCCTAACGTTAGACCCTAACGTTAGGCCTAACGTTACCGTTACGACACAGCAAGATAACACTAGGCCTACTTCACACAAAGGCCTATGGCCAAATCGTGAACGAGAAGAAAACATTGAACGTTCCCAGGCTGAGCTTGAGGAAACAGATATTGAAAATACAAGTAGCAACGCTGAGGCAAACCAATCGTTTGGATTTGCAGCAAAATTTGCTGTTCCTTCTGAGGAAGGACCACCCATTGCCACTGAACTTGCAAACAGTTTAAATTTTCTTATGTCCTCCAAACTTGAGGATAAACAAGTGGCGGACACTTGTCAAGTGTACCAAAAACCAGGCAACTGTAACCATTTGCTGGTGCCCAAAGTAAACTCTATTATTTGGGAAAATTTGAATCCTAAGACTCGTTCTTTGGATTTAAAGCTCCAAAGAATCCAAAAACCCCTCATAAAAGGGTTAACCGCTTTTATCACTAAGGTGAATGCACAAAAACAACTGTCAGAGATGGAGCAGGATACCATTGCTTTGTTAGCAAATGCAAATTTTGAGCTCATTAATGTCAGGAAAGACCTTATAAAACCTGATTTAAATCACAAATATGCACATTTGTGCAAACCTTCTGTAGCTTCAACACAATGGCTATTTGGAGATGATCTCCCAAAAACCCTCAAAGATATGGAGGAGGAACACAAAACAGCCTCTGTTATGCGAACCCCCAAAGGACGCTTCACGCAAAGGTTCACACCACTCCGTGGCCAAACCACACTCCGACAGAGAGCCTATGATGAGGCAGGTTGGTATAGAGGCCGAAATCTAACTCAGAGGCCTTTTTTAAGGGGAGCGAGGCCCTTTTACAAGGGCCATCAGTCAAGAGACTACAAAGTGGCATACCAGTCCAAGCAAACAAGGGGGACAAGATTCCCCAACAGGAATTAAATCAAAACACAGTGCCAGAGAAAAAGAGGGAGGCTTCAATTACAGATCAGGTGAGTAATTCACTGCATTTTCCTGTAGATTTCTGCACAGAGACTCCCTTTATTGGAGGTCGATTGAAGCTCTTTAAAACGAAATGGAAGCAGTTTACAAATGATCCATATATTTTGGCCATTGTAAATGGCTATAAATTAGAATTTTCTTTGGGAAAACCTCAAGCCCAAGAATGGCTACCTGGTCCCTTTCGCCTAACGGCAACAGAACAACAAGCAGTAAATAATGAGATACTGCGTTTGCAATTGTCTAAGGTTATTGAACCGGCATCAAAAGAAAACGGTTTTATATCAAACATCTTTACACGACCCAAAAAAGATGGCGGTCATAGGATGATCCTTGACCTGTCTAGACTCAATGAACAAATTGAATATACCCATTTTAAAATGGATTCCTTCCAAACTGCATTACATTTGATAACGCCAAACTGCTTCTTCGTTTCAATCGATCTTAGGGACGCATATTACTCGATTCCTATAGACAAGGAACATAGAAAATATTTGAAATTTGTTTGGCAAGGAAAATATTGGCAATTTAGAGCCTTACCGAATGGCCTGACCTCGGGTCCACGTATTTTCACTAAATTACTCAAACCTCCACTTGCCTATTTAAGGTCCCGGGGTATTACCATTGTAGCGTACATTGATGATACGCTTATTATTGCAAGAACAGCACAGGATGCATTTCGTGCTCTAAGAGCAACAGTTGCCATTTTGTCAGACCTGGGTTTTGTTATACACCCACAAAAATCAGTGTTCCACCCTACTCAAGAGATAGTTTTTCTGGGCTTCACTATAGACTCAACTACAATGAAAGTTCATCTACCTGACATGAAAAAAGTTGACATTAAAGATCTATGTCGGGCACTCTTACAAACTACTGCTTGTACTATTAGACACGTTGCTATGGTACTTGGTAAATTAGTGGCAGCTTTTCCAGCCGTACAGTATGGACCTTTGTTTTATAGGGAATTAGAGAAGGATAAAATCCAAGCACTTAAAAGAAACAAAGGTCATTTTGATAGACAGATGACAATTTCTTTTGCTGCCAGACAAGAACTTTTATGGTGGCTCAACTCTATCGACAAAGCATTTAACTTAATTGCTAAAGCTTCTCCAATTCGATGCATTACGAGTGATGCATCGGGATTGGGATGGGGAGCCACGGATGGGAAAATAGAGATAGGTGGCAGGTGGAACACACACGAAAGGAAAAGGGCCGAAAATAATGAAATAAATTACCTTGAAATGTTGGGAGGATTTTTAGCACTTCAAGCATTATGTTCCAACCTCAAAGAGGCTCATGTTCAGTTACGTTTGGATAACACCACAGCAGTGACATATATCAATAAAATGGGAGGCATTAAATCACTGGCATGTAATGCAATGGCCCACACTATTTGGGATTGGTGTCAACGTAATCATATATGGCTAACAGCTGTGCATCTACCAGGAATATTAAATACTGTCGCTGATAAGAAATCAAGACGATTTAATGACCAACTTGAATGGATGTTGGACAGGAGAATTTTTAAAGAAATTTGCAATTTATTTGGTACACCAGACATAGATCTGTTTGCCTCAAGAATAAATAATCAACTGGAGAGGTACATTGCCTGGAAACCAGACCCAGGTGCAGAAGCAGTAGATGCTTTTGTCTTGAACTGGCAGGACTACTTTTTCTATGCATTTCCACCATTTTCCCTGGTGGGAAAGTGTCTAAGTAAGATAGAACATGATCAAGCTGATGGCATATTGATTACCCCGAAATGGCCAACCCAAACTTGGTTTCCCAGGTTGCTCAACCTCCTAGTTGAAGAACCTATTATACTCCCTCAAACTAAATATATTCTAACACAGCCAACAACTGGGGAAGCTCACCCTTTATACAGGAAACTTGTTCTTTTATGTTGCAGGTTGTCTGGGAATCCCTCAAAGAGAGTGGAATTTCTGAAAAAGCAAGACACATCATTGTTTCCGCATGGAGACCATCCACAAGAAAACAATATGCAGTTTACATCAGGCAGTGGTTGGACTTCTGTGCCAGGAGGCACACTGGCCCCTTACAAACAACTGTTCCAGAAATAATTGAATTTCTTACAGCTCTTTTTGATAAAATAGGATATAGTGCTCTCAATACTGCAAGAGCAGCCTTGTCAACCTTTGTAACACTACCCAATGGACAGTCTCCAGGAAGCCATCCATTAATTTGTAGATTTATGAGAGGTGTATTTAACATTAAGCCTCCCCTACCCAGATACAAATCTATCTGGGATATTAAGATAGTGTTTGATTTTCTACGGAAACTATGTCCATCAAAAAGGTTGGGATTACAAGAGCTAACCATGAAAACGTGCATGCTTATTGCACTAACTTCAGCCCAAAGGCAACAGACTATTCAACTATTGAGTGTAGACCATATGGTTATACACACTGACACCATAGTATTTTCCATCCAGAACCTCCTTAAACAAAGTCGTCCTGGTACAGTTGGTACCCAACTGACGTTCCGAGCTTATCGTTATGATAAACGACTATGTGTTTACAAATATATTATTGAATATTTGAAAAGGACAAAAATTTGCAGGGGCAAAGAAACTCAGCTATTTGTCAGCTATAAAAAACCTCACTTGAAAGTCAGCAGAGATACAATAGCAAGATGGCTTAAAGCCGTACTGGATAAAGCGGGAGTTGATGTAACCGTATTCAAGCCGCATTCTACAAGGTCTGCAGCAACATCTAAAGCAATGTTACGTAATGTGCCAGTCCAGGATATACTAAGTCATGTAGGTTGGACTAGTGAAAGAACCTTTCAAACTTTCTACAACAAACCAATCCAAAATGAGCCCATGCAGTTTGCAAATGCTCTCCTACAATAGTGTTAACTGTTCTATCCTGCTACTCTATAATCAAGAATTCCAGACAGTACTAAAACAGACTGATCTGGAATTTAGTGTTACAAGGAAACACTTTAAACTTTGTACATGTGTTATTGTTAGTTGTTAATTAGTTGTACATGTTATATTGTACTCTGAAGAAAATAATTACTTCAATGAAGTAAAAACTTTTAGTTTGTGAATGTTTGTTCAAAAGAAAGAACTTCTGAAAATTTTAACTTTACAATGACAGAGAATGTCAGGTTAATTATCGAATTTTATCATCTCTTCGTCGTTATCTACTGCTGGATAATCCAGAGGTGAGTTCTGAGTTACTTTAAAGATCTCATATTAGCCTCGAACGTATTACGAAATAAAATAAAAAGATTAAACGAGAACTTACGGTTCGAAGTTTGATCCTTATTTTATGAAGTAATGGGGAGTGAGAGGATAATATG
>JAODAF010332745.1:4278-15329 GCA_027574765.1 Molpadia intermedia
GTGGTGGGGGGGTGGTGGTTGACGGGGTGTGGGGCGTGGGGGTGGGGGAGGGCGGGTGTGCGGCTATACCTGGAGCAATCCTAATAGCGACATACACATTTGCCAACAAAACACGTGACTTATCGATGACACAGAAAACATATTTAGCATGCAGTATGCAAATGAGGATTTAACTACGGATTGTTGTTTAGAGACAAATATGTTTCTCGTAGGACGTCAATGTTATTATTAAACAAATCAGATGCGCTGGCTTATGTTTGTCTAAGTCGAAAGCCCTAATTCTAACCCCTCATAGGGATTTGTTGTTAACCATGCAATCTTCTCAATATTTACTTTATCAGCAGGTAAGACGCTTCATCAGTCATATATTTTTTAAGATATTTTTTCTATGCCACATAAGATATGTCAAGAGACAGCGGCTATCAACAGTTTGATACGCGTTTGGTTCAGATAGTATGAGAGGTAACCGTAGCAGAACAATGTTTAGGTCTGCACGTGGATACAATCTGTCGCAACATCTTGCCTTCGAGTAAAATACCAAAATATCATTTAGTATGTACGTATAGATATAACACATGAAGTTACTAATGTATTTCATTGTGGATTTTGATAATAAACCTGGTCAAGGAAATGGTAGGAAATGTTTCTCTCAATAATCGAACAAACATTAAATTGACATTTTTGAACTATATATGTTTAACCATCACTTCCAAATAATGGGATATACCATATCATGGGAGTTGTTTCCCACACATTACACTCATGACATCCGACTTTATCCTTGGCCTTTCTGGTTTCGTGGTTTCTTCCAGCACTAGCCTACTTAGTTATAGGTTCGCTCGCTGCCATCTGTGTCTGTCTATATTCTGAAAGTAGGAAGGTGGAGTAGAAAGTAATATTTAGTTTTCTTCGACGCTACTCCTTGTATAAAATGTAATTCTTCAAACCGATCGCCATGGGACCTATAGTACATCGTATATACATGCGTACTATACGTATGTAGCTACTCTGAATATTGATTGGATCGCATGTTCGCTACCAGCTAAGACAGGTTTTGTGCCTGTACGAGGAGCTGCACTAATAGGATAGTGGCCCGAAGCGCTGTCAAAAAACCTCGGTCGAAGATGCTAACTGGAGATCTTCATATTCATAGTCTGAATCTGCCCAGGTTTAACTGGTTAGAATTAACTATCTCGGAGGTATCTGTAAATTAATTATAATAATGTGAAGTAAAGGAGCACTTGAATATCAGAACATTAGTCGCCTTGAAGGCGACGTAATGAATCGGACGTAAACACTATTTGTAAGAATATGTCTTCATATTCACGACTCGGTTCGAACTTGTTCAAGTTTAGCGTCGTATGATTAGCTAGCTCTGAGTTACTTGCAACATTAGATTGTAATAATTTATAATACTAGATTAGACCTATAATAACTTGTGATGTTGAAATTTCGTCGGATCACCGGAAGGATGAGGGCTGAAACCACCTTGCCCGAGTTAGTTACATTTCGTTGAAAGGTGTCTACATGCCAAATTGTGTCAAATAATTGCAATTCAAGTTACATTTCTGTCATTTATTTGTTTACTTATTAAAAGGGGTGGGGTCTGTCCTCGCCTGTTTCTAACACTTTGCTATACTCATATTTTCTCATTTTTATATTTTCTTATATTTTAAACTTTGACCAACTTAAAATGTCCATCAAACTATCGGATAGCCCGAATGGATCTTCAAACCGAACGTATCTCCTGGTTTGGTAATTCGCGCTCGAATACTGTATTTTTCGCCGCCTCGTATATATAGGCCTATACTGAATGAAAACAAAGGTTGATGAATCGTAGAAAGGTCTGTCAAGACTGAGAGGAGTATGCACACGAGTAAGAAGGTGCATATTTGACAGAGGGAAAGATTGTTTCCGAAAATTTAGTGATAGATAGAAATTTTCTTATGGAGATTATAGTAAATAGGTATGCACCTTTCACGTTTGAAGAATTTCCGCTCGAAAGTTTTAAATTTATTGCTTAATAATAATTCAGTTCTCGTGGGAGAGTAATACGAGCGAGATCTCTAATTGTAACAGCCATATAGGAATATCTAAATTGGACGAAAAATACAAAAGTAGTTTTCAAGGATAACGTTTCGAATGAATTTTATTGCCATGACAAACTGAAGATTAAACTTAAAGAGACGATGAAATGCTTCCCATACGATACATGCTTCGAAGGATTGTGTGAAAAGTTTAATTACTAATGGTGATTTGACTTGATGGAGATTATGCCAGGCTGCGTGCCAGATTAAGGGCCTAGTGGGCCCTGGGGTAACTACATGGTCCCAGTGGGTATTTATGCCATTAATATCGATATTAAATATGAAAAACATAACAGTGTTGGTCTGTGTGCCTATGATTTACGTAGGCCAAGGGGTGCAGCATCATCCGCCTCAAGGTTATCCCTTTTCTGTCAGGCCCGACCTATCTATTATTTGTTGAACGGCGGGTCGCTTAATTGAGACGTCCAACACGGATTGTATTTTGATCGCCGTGTTTGTAAATATTTGTGACGTCCTTGTGTGACGTTATATTGACCAAACCTTACGTTTAATAATATAATGTTATATATACAAGACTGTAAATTTACGCACTTAATTTAATAAAACATGTCGGTCAGATGTGGTGTCTCAATAGTTGCCCACGGTAACATTATTTATCATAATACAGACCAACCTTCGTGCTCACATTACCTCACAAATTCCTCCACACCCTTGCACCTTATCGTACTTCAGGTGGACTTAATCAATTACGGAACATATAAACACCGCGATGACGCCATATCAACTTTATATCCTATCCTCTCCTCTTCAATCTCTAAACACTCATCTTAGAGTATACCAGAAACGATGCCCATATATTATAGGTACCCTAAAACAGTTGGGCAAAGAGTACTCAATACTGGTATACACTCTCCTTGATACTCCAGTAAGGTTTACTGTCAGATACAACTATGGTATGTGTAGGTGGTCGGGCATTATAGGCCTACCTAGTTTTATTAGTAGGCCTAAAGCAAGACTCTCGGCGGATAATCGGTCAGACGCGATTATATTGTATACCGGTACTTCGATAATGGACAGTCGTTTCGGATATTTTATATTACGTTAATTCCATATCATAGGTTTTCTTCACATTTATTGGCCCGACTTCTCATTTCCGAATATTTGTTATTGTTATATATTTATATAATGAAGGGAATCAGATTTATTTGCAAATTTTAGTCGATATATTGATGAGAAATTCCACCCAAGTACTGGCACCTTGCCTCTATGTTCAATGCTTGTCATTGTCGATATAGTCATCATCCAGTCGTTATATATATAATTATATATATATATAAGTTTGCGGGTTAGGGTCAATAGGGGGATGGGACCAGATCCACTAGAACTCCACGCATCGCTACGCGTCTGATGATTATATCTACATTTAAATTGAAGAAGAAATGACATGTTTGGCGCTACTGGTACATCTCTTTAAAAGCTTACGACCTTGTCTTATTCAATACTCTCCAAAGATGGATCAAACTGTCTTCAATTTATGTCTTACCATTATGGTAACTATATCGTTCCACAGCCATATATGTTATTTTAATCTTTAGCGGCGACGCCCTAATGCGGGAATTGGGAGTAGGATGAGACATTTGCGACACAATTTCTCCGAATTAAAATAATAATTACTAATAGAAATCACCACAGTTTATAATCATGGATGTAACGAAATACGACTTTCGTGCTTTTTAGTGTGATTCTAAACTTTATAATGAGTTGGATGTTATACAAACATTGTTAATTATCGATATTAAATTCTGGGCAAACTCATTAGGTGTGAATGAGACGAAAGTAATCGAACATTTTATTTCAAGTTATTAACTATATTACTCAACGTTCCTCGTTAATGTGTTGTACCTGTATACATATTGTACTATACACTGACGTAATCTATTATGAGATGTGACCTTTCCTGACCGCTGTGTTGAGAGTTTTCATAGCCACGAATATAGGAACGTTGCCAATTTAAAATTCAATGTATATTTTGCCATCTTGCTATTTTAACTAAATTTAGAGATTACCATAAGTCTTGTATCACAGTAGTATATCCAATTGCATAACAGATCATTATGTCGTCATGATTTTATTGGAAATTTATGATGTACCGTAATTAATGACGCACGCGCATAACCACCAATATCACGTGTGGTAGATTTAACCGAGCGAGTTATCTACACCGTATGGACAAATTTAGAGAAGGGTTCAAAGTTTATTCCTTAACTAATTTGCACGATTATATCGTTCAAATACACTCTTACCCAAACGATTTGTACTAGAATCCTATAATAGGATGTGCAAACATATAACGTGTATTTAGTACGTCGATGTATACCGTATACTGTATATAGGGCTATGATATAATTTTCCGCTCGGGAAATGGTGTCAATCACTTTTCTTATTTTCTTGAAAATGTGAGTTTGTAAGGACATATAAGACATAGTACCGGTTTTCTATAATAAACTATCGATTGCATTAAAGACATTTTAAGGATAAGACTAAATTTAGTCGCTCAAACTCTGCTTTAAGTGATTTTACCAAGATTTGAAAGAACTCCGAGGTGATATGTCATCTTAAAATTGCATAATTGTAGTTTAGTTGATTACGTCATGATTGACAGATATGCAAAATAAAATGTCAAACTTTTAACACAAATGTTGCAAAAAGATGGTTTGAAAAATTAAGGGTCCTAATGGCAGTGTCGCATGGAAGGGCGGGGCAAGTGAAGCGTGTTCCCCTCCACCCACTCTACTAATTTCGATTAAAAAATGACCGACGTTCCCGGTATAAGGAGACATAAGTCATCAGAAACACCACTTAAACTCCCCATCACGGAAAAAATCTGTATACGACGGTAACACATAACATTCCAATGTACTTTCGGGGTTCATATATGGCAGAGATTCTTAAACTGTTTCCTGTTAGAAGTACACAGGGGTCCGCTCACCAAAGCTTTGCGCAAACGAATACTTTATACATGACATGACAATTTCTATTTAGGATAGAAATATTAATATCAAAATGTGTTTCCCTAGCAATACAATACAACAAGCCATAAATATTCCTCAATCTAATCTCAGTTTCAATCAAAACAATTCCCGCGAAAACTGTAATTATTCACTTCCGGAAGTTAAGGGAAATCTTCGATGCTATATATAAATAGAATATAGATATACTAAATAGATATCTTTAAATCAGCGAGTCGATATCGCCCGTGATTCGTACTGCCATGTTTTCCTTGACGCGTAACAGGTTATTAAACGTAAACCACTATACCGGTAACTAAGCGTATTGTCATCATGTTTTTCTTGGCGTCATAGAAACAATTAAAACTAAGCTGTCGCGAAACATGAATCAGTGCATTCTACCCTAACATTTAAGGTGAGTAGATAGATATCTTCTCAGATCGAGCGTAAAGGATTACTCTCTAACGTACTTTATCACTAGTCATCCAAGAATACGGTAAAGTCACCGACCCGTGTATCTAGCGATGATATCATAATAGATCTTGATGAATTCTCGGGTAATCGCTTTGGTAAACTAGACAGGTTCAGTATGACACTATTACGGAGATGTTCAGCGTAGGGAAGAAATATAAAGTCACGGTGAAAAAGACATCCCCCTGGTATGTCAAAAGTTTGAAAGCTCACTATATCACTTAAATAGTCACCATAGAGACTTAGAGAGAATGCGGGAGGGAATTATGTTGGCGCGGTGCTACCATTTGCAAGCGATATGTGCATACAAACCCATTACATGTCTGTCAATTTTCGCCCTTAAGTACATACTGTATCTTTTACTTTCTACGGTACGGTATGTTTATTCTTTGTTTTGGACAGATTCGAAATATTCTATTTAGCTAAGATAATCGAGACAAGTTGGTCACCTAAATGAGGCATATTAGATATCAAGCGTATAGGATTGCCAACAATGCATACAAATATGCATATATATATTAATATATATATTACAACAAAATCGAACATGCAATGTGGAATTCCCTGAATATGGGACAAGGTGACCTATGAAAACTCATTCCAAATTATTGCATGGTACATAGTTATAAACACACCATATTTAAGGAAGAATATATAATCATGTGTCACCCAGAACAGGACGGAACCTAATGGGTAGGTTCTAACTTGTAATTTGTTAATGGAACAGCTCTATATAGACATATGCAGGTTGTCTTATTAGGATGTCTTCGTGCACAAGTTCATTTACCCTGGTATAGACGAATGTTAAAAATCAGGTCATCTCTATGATGACGTCAGTAATGGTTACAGGGTAATGGGTTTTTGTATCTCTTGCCAATAGTCACAATTCTCACAAGTGCTATAATAGTAACTTTGATATAGTGGTTAGTGATTTTAAATTGATTCTAATCAATAAGATGTTAAGGTATAAACTTTACCTCGTGGTGAAATGTCTTGCGGTTGAACAACATTAAACTGCTCAACGCGAGATTTGGATGGAGGGCGAAATAGGCAAATTGAACGTCTTTTCATACATACAATTATATTATTTGCTCTGTGGTCGATTTGGTCCATGTTGTGTCCGGGCCGGGACCAAAGTCTATTAAAATTATCTAATGTTGATAATAATACTGTACATCCACGTATAGTCAACTAAACATGCATGTGAGAAACATAATATTCAAATTAGCTATTACATATACAACTGCGACAAAAAAGCTTGATGGCGTTAATATATCAACACGCTAAACTTTAGTGTGCCAAAACACGACTTCCCATCTATTATATCAATAAAATAGGAACATAACCATGGGCGGCCATGAGGGCAAAAAATACAACAACCTTTAAATGAATTTCAAATTGCTGTGTTTTTGGTAACATTCTCATATATTTTTGGGGGTACATTTTATATTTTCCAATCTGTTGTTCCTTTTGTTCCAATTATACTTTATTTTCTTAGCTAAATAGGCTATGTTGTTTTTTAACTTTAAATTATTTCCAGTTTGTTGTCTTTTTTGCCCTAATCGCCGCCCATACATAACAAGATGAGAAACGATGATGGTAAGCACAGCACATTGCCGCACAGAAATGTATTTAGACGTGTCGGTCTAGCATTGGTGAGCGTGCAACAGGCAGCCATTGTCGACACCTCGCCAGTGGTGAAGTCATATGGTTTAAGTTTTCATCACCATTTTGGTCACCAGAAAAATCCTTTTTCGAATATTATAGACATTCCAGGAGATACGGCAAGAGAACCATACTGTTGTGTTTACTGTTGATTGTTATATTGACGTATGTAGCAGCCGAGTGGGAGACTACCGTACAAATAGCCGATGTGTGAGGTTGAACTTCGACCTCTGGTAATAGCGCCGATACACGGTATAGAAGTAATAAACAAACCATGCATTGAATTCTACATTACCTTCTTCCTTTATTAATTATGATATTAATTAATCATTATTAATTTGAAGTTACGACATAACACCAATACCAAATTCGGAAACCGAAGTTCACTCGATCACGTCCATATGAATTTTCTTTAACGCGATAGACAGTTAAAGAGATAGGCTCTTAATAGTTATACGAGGGCGCTTTTCTTTTTTAATTACATGCATACAATATTGTAATGTATGTCTATGTATTTAATTATATACATGCGTATGTCGTCCTAATGCAATTGCCCAAATAAAGTTCAGTTTTAGTCGACGGAAATTCGCCCAAAGGAACGGATATATTTATAATTTTAACCAAATTTACATGGTGGAAGTTTGTCTTTCCATCTGGCCACTCAGTTCTCCATTCCGGCCCGACGGCATAGCTGGTTAGAGCTCCTACGATTTTGATCGGGATGTCCTGGGTTCGTGTCCGAGTTATCTTGACATATTTCAGTTCTGTTGATTGCGTGACACTGTCGATAAGGGTTTAATATGAATACCCCCTGAACTTTAAGATGATATGATGTTTTTTCCTTTAACATTTCACACTATTAATGTTAGGTAAGAAATCCGTCTTCCCTTACCGAATGAGAGAATTCAAATGATCACGCAATACTCCCTCAGCTCTTTGCATTTGTTTTAGAATTGGAGGAATGAGTTCACCATCGATTGGACTTCTCTGCTGACCTTGATTTGATTCGCAAAGATACGAAGAAAAGACGAAAATGAGAGACCGGAGGAAAAGCTTCCGAAAGAGCCGTAAGGTAGGGTGTCACGTTTTGTGGTTTATAAAATATATAACACTGTTGTTTGATATTCTCTAGAGAATGTCTCCTAATCGTCGTAGATAGTTGTCTCTGTGCCATCGATGCAATTATTAACCCGAGTCTGATTCGGGTTTTGAAGCAACTTAAAGTTAATATGTAACCCCATTCGCTTTGGTTGAGCACCGCCTCTATATAGGCATTCTCTTTTCGTCCAAAGTTCAGAGAGAAACGAGTTAGACTTGTAACCGATACCATCGGGTTCCCATCCGACGGACGTGATGGTTCTACAATTTCACCCGTCACCTTTTCAACTTTCACCCTTTTTCAAAGACTGAGAGGGTGGAAGCATCTGTTTCAGTACGACTGAATGACAGCCGATTTGAACGAGTTTATTCCGAAACAAATCACCGTGCTTATCATGCACTCATATCACGTTCATCACCACTGAAAAACAGCCATGCTGCAGGCATAAGATTCGAACTCGAGACCTTGTGATTGTAACGCAGAAGAACCTTGACCCACGATACCACCTACGTTGTTTGCATTCTCAGTATACGTCATTATGTGTAATATTATAATATGAATGTTAAGTAGTTAAGAAGGTTATTTGCGAATATTTCACCCCAGAGCCAACTGGCCCATGCAGCCTATGGCGAGTAAAATGCACACACGTCGGTCACAGCGAGGAGGAATGCTATTTTTCGTGATCAACGGGGGTGAAGAGCCTACGGATGCCCCCTCGGGTCATGCTATTATCCAGTTACCGCTCCGATTTTACGCCCTCGATACTGCTCGTACAATGATAGGTTAACCCTTCCTATACCAACGGTCGGCCGGAAACCTGGAAATAACATGGTCCGACGCCGCAACCGTAAGATGTTGATCACGTCATTGCAATCATTGGAATTCCCTGTCTGCCTTCTCGAAAAGACGTGCGACTACTTTCAGTATCGAGCTCTGCGTAAACCTATATAATTGTGTGTGTTTTCTGTTCAACTCCATCGACTGAAACGGTTGATTCGGTACAGAGAGGGCGAACCTATACGATGATACACTGAACATGCCTTGATGACGTCATTGTCATCGCCGATTTCGTATTTTAGGATATTTTGATCTTGTCTAGTGGCTTTAAAACGATGGCGCACTCCAAGTTTAAATTTTGGAAAATCATCTTTATGGTATATAGCACCACTCTGTAATACAAATTAATAATTCTTCCACTTGATTTCATCCGGGTATCATCAAATTAGAAATTCGATTTCTGTCGTCCATGTACATATAAACATCATCAGTGTTTACATTACCCACGGTCTGGTGAGTTTCAAAGGCGGTACGTTTTGTCATATTATCATTACAGATTTTAATTTTAAGTTGGTCTGTAACATTAAAATTTGGAATCAATGGTTGAGTGATGACTATGCCGACCGACAATAACAAACCCAACGAAAGGAATTTAATTTATTAGCAGATTTTTATTAATATCTTTATTTTCATTTTTCTCACTAATTCGACTAAATTCTGCAAATGAATCAAATTCCTTTCATTATATATATAAAAATTCTACCCAAGTACTGGCACCTTGTCTTTATGAACAAGGGAAAGAATTTTTGAATGTTGGGGAAAATTTAGCACGAGCAGGACTCGAACCTGCGTCTGTAGCTTTATGTGCCACAAGCTCTACCGACTAAGCTATCGCAACTCATCAGGTGAAAGCCATTGCAGCATGGAACTAGAACCTGACGTAACCCAAGAATCCCTATATATATTATATAATATATATGGATATAATATTAGATATTACATATGTTCCACAATATCCTGCAAACCCATCTCATATATATTTTATTTTATTTTATTGGAGATATTTCTAATCGTAATATTCCTGCACACTAGTAGCGGGGTAACTTAATATGTCACACTATATGTTGAAAGCTAACACCCTGTTGTTTACGATACTGCTCATGTGTGTTTAATGTAGTGCATGCCTCCCAAAAGATTTAATCCAAACCCACTGATAAAAAGGAACGAATTAAAAACAAGTTTATCATATAGTAGTGTCTAGGGAAAGCCATGAAGGGACAGACTAACCTATCAGATCGCTGACATGAGGGGGGAAATATTTCTTTAAAGGTTGCAAACGATGGTACAATTTTGCTCCTAGGCACCCTTAATCATACAAAAATGTCAATCCATTTTCTTAATGCCTTTCCCCAGGAAGGTCATCCAGAAAAACATTTCAACTACTTCTTTGGCGCCCTCTATCCTCAAATTCTGACTGCAATAACGCTAATCGTGGGTCATATATCACAATAATAAGAAGAATTGTATGTTTCAATTTTACCCAAATTAATATATCATGGCAATTGAAACTTTAGCTAGAAGGGGAGGAATATTAGGGAGGTAGGTCCACCCTAAACAAGCTACACGCCTTAAAGAATTCCAGGTTGCCTTCAAATAAATAACTAAGTTAAATTATTTTTTCAATTTAACAAAACGTGTTCAGTATTTGCTCTTTGACTAGTTTCCCTCAATATCCTGGTGGAAAAGAACCAAGCTTTCTGTTAACCTATCAAAGAATCCATCACAAATAATGATGAATACTGAATCTAATTGTGTTGCGGTACCTGATGTGTATTGTATTAGTTGAAACAGCCAGTATATTAAAAGAGTTGTCTGGTGGAATATTTTGTGTACCTTAAGAAAAACTACTGAATTTTCTGATTATGTTTCCAAAATATGAGAGCCATAAAATGTCGTTTTTTAGAGAAACGAATTTTTAAACTT
>JAODAF010333855.1:0-15324 GCA_027574765.1 Molpadia intermedia
TTATGATTTAGTGTTATTCTGCCCAATGTATACGCCCAAGTGAGGTGTTGAATTAATATGATAATTTAAAGCTTAATGCCGAACGATCTTTTTTGTATGTAATGTATATTTAAGCCTAATTTGTAGATAATCATTTTTATTTTAGGGTTTTTCGTGGGATGTGTAAATAAAAGCACAAAAAACCGACCTGCCTAATTCTCGTCATCTGTGTAGTCGTCTCCCTGCCGGACAACCGGAGAAAAACACCCGTACCCGTGACATCTGGGGGCCTATCCTATCCGTTACGTCGAGCGGGACAAGACGCTTCAAGACGCAGATGCGAGTCACCAAATACTACCCATCCTCGTGAGCACATTCCTCATCTTCGCTAGCTTTCGATCACCAAACTCTCGATCACCAAACTCTCAGCGCCACTGACGTTACAACACGATCATCATCATTAGCCACTAATGCTGTCACCGAAAGTTCGCCGGCCGATCATATCTACGATAATAGGTACCGTAATTTATACCATTTTATTGCATTATGTTATTTGTACAAATGACCTGCATGTCATCATATACATGGTACTTTGCCTTTATTGTTGTTATTGCATGTTTCCATCCCCAACTTTTCCAAATCCAAGATACTAGCATGGCAAATTTTCAAAGCTATATAGATTTGGGGAAAGACTTAAGTCTAGCTGGAAAAGAGCTACTAGATTTTGCAAAAGAGAGAGAGGCAGAGGCAAAAGAGAGGGAGGCAGA
The DNA here is from genome assembly GCA_027574765.1 of Molpadia intermedia. NCBI lineage: Eukaryota > Metazoa > Echinodermata > Holothuroidea > Molpadida > Molpadiidae > Molpadia > Molpadia intermedia. Next base: position 747 of record JAODAF010333855.1, read on the forward strand.
GGCAAGAGACGAAAGGCAACGGGATAGGGAGCATGAACAAACCATAAAAGAGTTAGAATTGAAAAGGGCGGAAAAAGAGGCAAAATGCCCAGGGAATGTTGCATCCACGCCCACTTTTACAAAGCCACACATTCCGTGTTTTGATGATAGAGTAGATGACATTGATTCGTACCTAAAACGGTTTGAGCGGTATGTCACCACCATGGGACATCAAAAGACAGACTGGGCAATGTTGTTAAGTACAGTGATAACTGGTAAAGCCCTAGGCGTATATTCGAGACTCTCCGACAATGAATGTAATGATTATGCAACATTAAAAGCTGCATTGCTAAAATTCTATGACCTAAATTCAGATGGCTTTCGCCGAAAATTTAGAAGTGCAAAACTCGAGAGTAGCGAAACATACACACAATTGACAGAGAGACTAACTGGGTACCTAAAACGTTGGCTACAGTTAAGTGGACATAGTCAAGATTATAACGGATTGTTTGAATTAATAATAACTGACCAATTCTTCAACTTATGCCATAAAGAACTTAGAGTCTTTCTGAAAGAAAGAAAAAGTGGTAACATTGAAGAATTAGCAAAGTTAGCTGATCAGTATTTAGATGCGCATGGTCGAGGAACCCAAACTAACAAGTTCAAAGATTCCCGTGGGCAAAGACCTACAATGGATGCCCAAATTCCAAAAGGGAGGGAATGGAATAAGAGCAAAAAATGCTTTAATTGTAATGAAATTGGGCATGTCTCAAGAGATTGCAAAAAGCCAAGATCAAATTTTCAAAGTACAAAAGGACGATATTATCAGGAGAAGGGAGCAGTTGGAATCCAGAGGGGTTCTACTGAACAAACGGAAAATATTGATCCCGAAATCGTGGGTGCATGTCATGTTGAAGTTGAACAGAAAGGTCATTTAAATGAAACTAGCGTGGTTATTGCAAATGCTGTCCAAACAAAACGAAGAAATGTGCCCACAAAAGAAGGCTATATTAATGGAAATATGGTGGATGTAGTACGGGATACTGGATGCAATACAATCGTAGCCAGAGCAAAGTTCGTTGACAATTCCTTGTTGACGGGGGAAATTAGACCCTTGACGCTATTAGATAACACTGTGCGCTGGCTCCCCACTGCTGACATTGAAGTGGACACACCATTTTACGAAGGGAAAGTCAATGCCCTCGTCGTGGAAAATCCTTTGTACGATTTGTTTATTGGGAACATTGACGGGGCGAGGGAACCTAATGATCCCAACCCAGACTGGGCCCCGCATGCTAGCGTTGAACCCAATCCAGTTAGTGGAGCTGTTGAGACACGTGGTCAAAAGGAAAGAAAGGGTAAACCATTAAGACCTTTGAAGGTTGGTAAACTAGAAGGTCTGGGAATATCCAAAGAAAACTTAATAAAGTTTCAGAATGAGGAGACAGGTTTATCAAAGTTGTTTGCATTGGCGAAAAGTGGCCACGTCAAAGAGACGCGTGGTGGGAATGAGGTTAGTTTTGAGATCGTTAAAGGGGTACTATTTCGTAAATTCTACCCAGCTAACTATAACAAGGGGAAAGAACTATCACAAGTAGTTGTACCGAATAAACTAAGAGACCAAGTATTAAGTGTAGGACACGATTCCTCACTGTCGGGTCACTTGGGGGATCTGGGGGTTGCATGCGCAGGTATTGTGGTAGATAAACCTATATGGCCATTCAGTGTACGACAAAATATGGTATCTGGTGATTTCTTGTGAAATGGAAGAACCTGATCTGGTAAAATATTAAAATTTAGTGATTACAAATTAACTGCTCCTGCTTCTAATCGAATATGCCGACCGTGATGCACAACAAAATCATGGCAATACTATCTGCTGTTGGTTGATAGGCAGGCGACAATACAAGCCCAGGCATGTGAAATAATAAAGAAGAATATATTAATTTCACTGGTGAGCTAATATTGTGAAGTATTTTAAAGCAGTTGCAGTTCAGCTGTAATGTTAGAAGCAAATTTAACCTAACGTTAGGTTACAATATATACCAATATGTTATGCTGTGTTGTAGCTTATGCAACATTAGGTCTACGGTAAATTTTCGGCGTTGCAAAATACAGTAAATGTAATTGTAAAGTGTAAATGTCACAGGCCTTCTAAATTATGTCTTACAGATGATGTTATTACTTTCAAAATAATAAAGAAGTAGGCTACTGCTGAAAAGTGAAAGTCCGCCCTCTAATTTTTTTTTGGTTTGTCAACGGGCGTGAAAAATAATGATAATCCATTCAAACGCGCGTAGTATAGTGCGTCTCTCTATAGAGGGACTATATTACTTCATAAATTAAAGAATATCTTCGTATCATTAAAGTTAACCTTCAAGCCCCGGATATAGCTCTACAATATACAACATTATCAGTGGCGTGTACATGATTTGTTGACAGAGGCACAACTGACGGGGGTGGGGAATTTTTGTGAATGTAAATGGGCCTAAATGCAAAATGGTGCTATCGATTGCATCTTTTGAAGTACATTTATGTTCTGTAACCTTTCATTTGTTAGTACAAACACTTTTGAGAAAAAAATCAGCAATGTCACTCCAGAGGATTGAGGAATGTCATCCTTGTGTCATCGGTTGTTGCCGCCTGTACATATTCACGATTGCATCATAGTCCAGGGCTATATATTTGTGGTCGGAGAACAGGATCAGTGAGTTGAGGCGGTCTTCCAACATTGTGTTGCGCAGCTTGGATTTGATGAGCTTGAAGGCTGAATGGGCTCGCTCAACCTTAGCACATATACATGTACATATGGGAACTGCTTGTTATTCATGTGTTTGGACATACCATACTGATAATTTTGGGTAAATTCTCTTCTTTTATTCCACCCCAGTACCGCTTCCGGATTCGAATCTCCTTCACTACAGAAGCTGGAGAAGACATGTCCTGTCCATAGTACTGAACTATATCATTCATTAATCGTGTCGTCTGTATACATGACAAGGTTACGTGGCAGTAGACAAAGCCAGCGAACAGCTTAGCGAGACAAGCTTGTTAACCTGTCACAATAGCTGAGTTATCAGACCATCCAAAAATTAAGATGATATTTATTATTTATGGTTCTGGGCATGTTGAAACAATATTGTTATGTTCATATGCTCTGATTACATCCATGCTTATGCCTTGCAGCAGATATGAATGCAGAGGTCAGTTCATGCCAGTTGACCATTTGCTTCTGTTACTGTCTTCCATTGCGGTGTGTATCTCCACCCAGCTCGTCTCGCACAAACAAAATTCGCAATGACTCGCATAGTGAAGGTATGGCGCTCGCGGGGCCACTTCCTGGTGGATATATTTATATCAAGTTGTTTCGGTCATATTGAACTTGAAGGCTTAAACTTAAAGCTGTGAATTAAACTTAAATAACAGTTAAAAACATAATACTCCAGAGATTGAATATTTTTACGGTCGACACGCAATCATCAATATTAAGCGGACAAACGTGGCTTTTATAGACTGTCATGACGTCATCTCGAACCGTAGGGAGACGTTTTCTTGTCGATCTGCTAAACATGAGACAAGATTTGCGTGAACGCGTAAAGACGTGTATGCCGTTTGCTTCATTCGTGATTAAAGTTATATATTCGCAGATTGTACTTGCTTTATACAGATGTCGGTGAATTGTTCTTTGCATATATTTTAGGTAATCCAGTTTTCATTGTCATTAACATTCATAAAGCAGCAAAGCTAAATAGGTATTCACAATGACTTTTAAGCATGACATATATAGTTATATACTTACAATATCTGGAATGCATGTCGACATGTCGGTTGAGTCATAAGTAAATGTACCCTATACTGATGGATATAACTATATAGTGCGATCTGAATTACTGTAGGCTACACCGAGATGTACTCTTTAAGCAAATTTACTAATTAGTTAACTGACTATCGATAATTTCCTTTTTATGACAACCTTCAGAGGCTTTCCACGGCATTCCAAATCCGTCTTATGTCACCTGAGCAACTGAGTAATCTATTTCGGATATGTGCTAATTTACTTTACATTGAATGACCTAGAAACGACAGGGAAATGCCTTATATAAGTGAAAGCGTCAACGTTAATTGTTTTATGTAATTACTTTAAGGAATAAACTGCCTATGTCGGCCAATTATTGGTGAATAAACCGTCGAGACTATAAAAATTATCAGAATATCGGACCCGTTATTTCACTATAAGGGACCGTCATACGTCCTTGATTCTTATTGTACCACATTTACTACATTTTAAGCTTACTTTATTCGCTACCGTATGTTGAATGCTACAGAAAATTGCCTTGGTCTTAGTATTACGATCATTGTTCTATAATCACTGTATATTGCATAGCACCCTCCAAATATGAATCAGCTGATTGGGCAATAAATACAGCATAAATCAGAATAAAATAATAATCTTGAAGGTTGTGCAACATCCATAAATAAAATAAAATAATTAAATTAAATTAACTAAATTCCTTATTTCTAGCGGCGGCCACAGCATTGTAGAAGGTTCAACTGGCATTTTCCTAGTGCATCTTTTATATGTTGTCCCCATGTTTCGTTTTGTTTGTTTTGCTTCATCGAAGGGATAAGCTTTGAGAATACATTGCGTTATTAGACAAATATGTCTAATTACGCGGTGTATCCTTAGTGATACAAAGTCATCTAAACGTTACACGCGTATGTAACTCATGCACCAGGGTGGCGCAGACATAGAGGGGGCGAATAACGAAGCAAATCCGATTGTGGCATTGAACGAACTTAATGACAAAGTAGACTCATTGGGGCATTTTCATCAGATTACACAGGCTACCCTTTTTAGGGGACAATGTATACTTTCACAGAATTTAAACATTTCAACCCAATAGCCCGAAGAAATAAGTTAAATGAAAACGACCAAAACTATTAGTAGGTATTAAGCAAAATAGGTATATCAGCTCAATGATTACCGTGTTTTGACCAGGCACACCTATCGCAGAATCGAATGAGTAAGTGCTGGCAAGGGTTTATAATGCACATTGTGGATTTTTGAATGTATGATGATTTAGTGAAGTTGTGGTATATTTGTCGGATAGGTGTGGTGTAGTGGAGGAGATTGAGAGCCGGTCGACAATATAATAATCACTCAATACGGCTTCAAAGCAGTTGCAACCTTTCACTTAATTGTCTTGAAATCATCAAGTCATAAATTGTTGCTCTTTATAATCTTGGTACGATAGTGTCAGTTCACATGCACTAAAAGAAATCGGATATATACCATCATCATGGAATTCAGTCGTTCCACCTTTTCCGAGGATATACACTAGGACCATATGTTGTCTGTCTGTATTTGTTTCCTGAAATGTACTTCGTATGAGTTCTTGGCACTTTTGTATATTAATTAGGTAAACATAAAAAAGTCCTACTATTTCTAAACCGGAGCTCAACACAGTACATTGACAAAATAGTGGGTCATCACCAAATAATGCCACTGCCGGATACAATAACGGTAGCGCACCCTATCAGTGAAGCTGCCATGTTGATACATGTACGTATTCAATGAAGACTAAACAGACATAGCCCATCTGGCCCAGTGATGTGTTTGTAGAGCTTATTTATATGTGCTCAACTGACTTCAACTGCATGAGTTAGCTATTAATATTATGTTGTCACAATGGCTAATTGAGTTTAAATCATTTTGTGTTGATTACCTCAAGAATCCAATTATGTTTTTATAATGGAATCGAATCATTATATTAATTATTGTAGATAATATGATATTTATATGGCAATGTACAAGTTACACGTTGATCTACATTTGGTATACTTTATATGTAGGTAACTTTTATTGCGAGGCCAGGGCGGATCTACCCAAAAGATAAATTTAATTTATCGCGATGCTGCCTGTCAACACTATACAGTTTGCAATATAGCCTTGAAAAGTTGGTCGCCCATCGCCTACTACCTATACGAAATATCTTCATATATTCTGGTGATCTAGGTAATATCATATAAGTTCACAAACAAAATCACATACTTTCAACATTAATTGCACTGCACACGAGCACTACATTTATAACAGACCATTACAAATTCAAAGATCACCAATTTTTTGAAAATATTTCAGATATAATATCAATTACGATTATTAATTTGAAATATTGTTTTTGTTAGTAGCACTGTGTTTGGTATCCCTAGAATACCAATATATCTTCAGATAATTATATCTTATAAATTTATGAATATTCTGCTAGAATCATAACTAGAATCATATGTCGTTCTAAAGTTGCCGTAATTATAAGCCTCACAGTAAAGCAGAGTACGTGTTTAACATCTTATATAGTCTTCAAACAGTCGATGTAATTACCTTACATACGTTTCAACACAACCCACTCTTTATATAGTGAAAACAAAATAACCTAAATTAGAATTCCCTGTTCATCATTTCTATCAACCCGAGACAGATTGACGCGTCAATTTGGCCTCCGGTGAATCATGGAAATGACAATTTAACATTTCTTAATTAGGGACCCACCGATAGGTAGTTCTATATCCTCTTATGTAATGTTATAAAGAAATGATCACACTTATTGTCAAACAATAGAAATCCACTTTATCGGTAAGAACTAGTATTCACTCTCTTGGATAGTAGTGGTAAAAACTGACATTATATAAAATATTATGCTCCAACCGCCCGCTGGTTATGCTACCGAAGGACCAAAGCAAGGTATCAATTACAACCTTTTTCGGGAAGGGGGTGGCTTCGTTCAAGCAATGTCGTGCGAGTTAATTCGTATATTCCTCAAAATAAAATGTAAACGTTGCATTCCCACAAAATATAATAATCATTTTTCGTAGGACTGTATAGTATCGACATGTTAGCCTTGAAGTAGAGAGTCCCAATTTTGAGACTTTCACATGTAGGTGTAGAAAGTGCAAACAGCTGTCAGTAATGACATGTGGCCGATACGGCTTATCTCCTCACGCCAATAATTATATAATGTGGTATGTTAACCAATTCGGGATGCAATGGCAATGGTATAAAGGTGCAATTTGGACTAGTGTTGGGTGTTTACGTAATACATGACATTATTATTTCAATGAATTGCCTTGTGACCATTGTTTCAGCCACTGAAGGGCTATCGTATCAAGCTGTCAATGCGTGAAATATGGAGGGGTGTTGCTAACAAATAATTCCTATTGGCAAAAACGATTCCCCAAACTCACTGGAAGAAAATTTACTGGTAACGGGTGGATAAATCCACTGTGGGTTTACTCACCTCTATATATACTCACACCATGTAGTTGCGAGAGTCTCGTTTTCGTTTAATAATTTTGTTTTCCTCTTGGATGTCCGTCAAGAGAGTATAGTTTATATACTTAGTAACGGCACATCGATAATTGGTTGTTTCAACATAAATGTATGTCATACCAGGAAGAAGCTGCTTACAGATGCCACAATCGATATTACAGGGAGGGTAATTCTAACCATCAATGTCTGGAGTAATGGATGTAGTTTCGTTTGCTAATTTGTTGCATGGCTACTTGGTTTTTCAACCAGTCTCATTTAATTTCCTGTAAGGTCCGTATCAAAATCAAATCAGAAAAGGAGAATTCTAAACGGTCAAGATATGTATATCTTGTTAACGTAATATAAATAACACATTATTTTCTTCCACAATGATATCGATATAGGCTAACTTTGTAAAATTGATAATGTAAGACAATGTGAGAATTACCGATGACCATAAAGTGAACCAAATATTGTTCATATGAACATGTCACATCCCACAGGTAATTCAGTCATTTCAACCGGTAAAATATATAAAGAACGGGAGTGACTTCCTTAATGACTCACGCTACTTGTTGGCTATCGACTAAAAGTGCCACGTGACAATTTTTATCGCTCTGTGTCGTTCTTTAATTAAGGCCAATGAAGTTTAGCTGAAATTGCTTAGTGAGTGATAGAGTGCTAGGACAGGGGCGCCGCCAAGTGATCAATGATTGAGCGGTATATTTCAGTATTTTAGGGCTTGGTATGCAGGTTCACACGCATGGTCCTGGTAGGGAATGCAGTTTGGGGAGGAGTCTCTGGAACTTTGGGCATATTACGAGGAATGGTTGTAGAATTATTTTAAATAGGTTATAATTGGTTTACCAGGATGGTTTACCACGTTACGTGTTAATATACCACTCACACAATACTGATTATTATGACCAGGCCTAGATTTCCTAGTCAACTGAACTTCGTCGTAATCCTGGTAAACTAATCCTGGTTAAGGATTTGACTATTTTCTTGTTGGAGATTTTAAACAATGGAGTAATTAACGATCCAGGGCCGCTTATGGCCCACTCAGAGCCTTATTGGAAGGCAATGGACGAAACTCTGGGGAAAAGAGCTGATGCTGATGCATAATTGCTATACACAGAAAGGAAAAAGAGAAGGCACTGTAAAATTTGTTTGGGGTGACCCGTTCCGCAAATGTTGGCGCTACTTCACCCATTCCCCTGCCTACGGTACACTACATGAAGAGGCGTATACCCGCGTGCGAATATGTTTAATTGTTAGTGTTACATTTATTAAAAATGAGAGCGCATATAGAAAGGGAATGTGAATGTAGGCCTATACTGACGTTTACGGGTTTTCGGGGGTCAGAATCAAAATATTTACTGCAAATGATATAATAAAATTAAGTAGGTAAACATCTGGGATATTCGACGATCTATATTGTTTGATTCGGAACTTTTTACTGGCTGATTCGGGAACTCTAAATGTGGGTCCAGATACGAAGCAGTGAGCGCCCGTAAGCTTTAAGCCATTTTAACATTTAGGTGCATAATCTCGTTTTAAATTGTCATGCAGCCATTGCACAGTTGTTTCCCTACATATTCTAGGAGTGACATGCTGAAATGAAAAATAGAGAAGCCCCCAGATGCTCAAAACAACTGGCAGTTTGGATTTCAACACTTATTGAGGGTGCAGCCCGAAGCCTTCTGTAGTATTTTACGTACCGGTATGCAGCTTTTACAATCACATGATTCAGTGAATACTAGACAATTTCCAGGGGTCGAAAGTCCTTGACTCATTTGTGATTTGTGATATATTTGTAATATCCGATGTCATGTGTAAGTTGGTGAAGCTGTGGCCATTCGTGATCCAATGGACATACCGTATTATGACATACTGTTTCACTTTACCTGTGACGCCTTGCCAGGGTCTAAGGCCAACGTCATATTAATAATATAATTACAAGAAATATTCCTTACAGATATATTTTTCTAAATTGACGAGCTGTCGATATCTTTTAGTCGGCGTCAATACGTTAAAAGTAGAGAAATGGAATGAGAACCACAATACAGTTTGAAAGTATGTATAGGCACTGCATGTAATTGTCAATTTATTTTTATCAATTAATTTATATTATTATACTAGAAATATCAAATCAGCAGCTTTGTTATCCGCATAGTGGCCGGAGGCTGAGCACGTTACAATCTTGGCAAAAAATACATCACAGACCCAGCTCAGACCTGCGCACGTGAATGTTTTCGAAAATGCTTCACATAAGGACAGGCATACTCAGGGTACTCAAGTGGAAAATATAATTTTTAACTACGACGCAATACAGATATCAGTGCCATCGTAATATAACGGTCTGATGAACATTTTCGGAATAAAAACCGTACCTGAATATGAAGAAGCACCAAGCTACAACTATTTCATAAACTCAAAGAATAATCAGTTCCGTATCCTCGGTCTTCATTCCTCTTTGGAACTTTCCCTTAAACAACTTGTCAGATATATATTTTGTCCACTGTTTGTTGACATTATAAGTTTAGGTGATACTGAATAATGTGATTCAAGGCGTGTTCACATGCCTGCGAGAGTCGCGAGATGGATCGCGACCCGTAGTGACCACCTCTAACCTCTAGAAGAAATCTGCCTACCTGTTAGTGAATCATATATGTGCATCATATAACTGGAATATGTATATCTTGGTGAACAAGTTCGGGAACTGAAGCGACCTTTAGATACAAGATGGGATTGTGCAGATATGCTCCCGGTACAGTTTCGTATACATCTCGTATATTATTGCGATGAATAGAAATGACAGTTAAAGAATAACAGATGTGTATTATGTACATACAAAAGACACTCGCATAGTTGCAATGGGTTCAAAGAAAGCACGATGCTCCCGAAACATATAACATCAATGTTATGCGTGAAAATCGTATTGAACAGAGGGATAACGGAATTAAAACGACGAAGTAACATTAATCCATGCTAAATCATGAAATCCAATCAATGTTTGGGAAATCTTTTCAAGATATACAGACGATCTCAATGTGAGAAAAGTTTGTTTTCTCCATATAACTAATACAACCATCCTGTGAAATGTAATGGCCAGCAGCAGACTGGAGAGGAATTATTAAGAATGTACATTATATAATATTGTATGGCATTTGCGGGTTCTAAAGTAATTTAGTCATATCAAAGTAAAGGGTGATACAGACAAAACTTTTTTTCTGTTGAATCTCATTCCATGGCATATAAGGTCATGTACTAAGAATATAAACCCACTCATTGGGCTCATTGAATTATCAACATGCATATTGACCCCAAGGATTGTTGCCAATAGTACATCGTCGTCGGAATAATCCAATGACTCGAAATAAATCTGCCCCGTGTAACGAAAAAAATATAACTTTTAAATATCCAACAAGATAAGTTTAAATACATTGCTAAAATCCATGAGAGCTATCTAGTTCATACTAAGCGTGGGAAAAAGTCACACGAATGCAAAAATTGTCTAACAGTCCATCGACCTCAGACATCCTTTTATGGTGGCTAACTCAATTCTCAGTCGAGTCCCATTGCATTGGGTCTCATTGCAATAGAACAATGCAATGTCAAAAGCGCATGGCCCATGGGTACGGTGTAGGGGACACACCGTTATTATACACATACAAATTAAGGCACAGTGATAAAAAATAGCACACACTAAGCATTAAACTTAAACTAAGCATTAAATAACCAATTATTTCCTCAGTAAGAATCAATGACCATTTAAACTAATAATACAGTTCTTCATCCGCCAATTATGACATCAATGACGTTGTATTTGGTATTTGCACTTTATACTGTAAGGCATCATAAGGTTACCATACTTTTAATCGTTGATTCTATTATGGGCGGGATGCAGCTGGTTTGGCAGGATATGATTGGTTACAAAAACCTTTAAAACGGACACTTCCAAGGAAGAAGGTTGAAGTCAGATGTTTTTGTTCGATACAACAAGACATACATTTAAGGTAAGACTTTAAATTTATATTTTATTTAAGTAAAGAAAATATTATTATCGTAATAAGAAAATGGTATAATGATTTCTGTATTTGTATTTCAATCGGTCATCATATCAAATATTTTCCACCGGAATATCATGAACGAAGTTTATATGATTTTGTTTTAATTTGATATGTAGTTGCAGTTATCATAACACATCTAATATACAATCCTGCCCACAGGAATAATTATAACTTTGGGATAAATATTTATCATAGCAATTTAGCATAATATTACACATTATAGTATAAAAGTATTTACATTGTTATCAAAAAAGCTATAAGAGTGTAATTATGTTGTTTCAAAACATAGTAATATGTTTAAATACGCATAGACAATTATTGTATTCCAGTTATTTATTTGGGATAACAAAATTGTGGTAATGGGTTTAGTGTCTATGTTAATTGCTATGCCGCTATTGGTTGGCGTTGTCGAACTTGTCGTTCCTGTTCATTATAACGTATTGCGCTATAATCGTTTCGGGCATCTTAACTCTCTGCTACGTTTACTATTAACTACATTGTACATTTTTACAATATGTCATAAATGAATATAGGAAAACTCTTTGGATGTGATGTCGTAATTAATATGATTAAAGCTCATAATATGAAAAAATAAAACACTATCGTTAAAGGCCAATTGCGTAAGTTCGATTGAGATAACAGTAATCTCATAAACTAATTAGGTACCACGACCACATCAGCCAATCAATGACGTGGTAATCTTTAAAGTGTGCGTTGATAGGGACTAAGTACGGTACCTCCGCTACATGTTGCAAAGTACATTTATAAACATTTACATTTTCCATGCGTTTTATATAATTTATTTTAACATTGGCGTAACCCAGCATACAATAAATGTGACTATACTATCTTAGAATGATTGACTTAATGTTTTCTTTAAATCAGCTAATGGAATGTGAGATCAGTTAACTAAAGGTTTCAAATACAAATACAGTATTGTTATAGCGGCCAATTGAGAAATATATTAAACCAACATATAATCACATATGGATGCTAAGCAAAGTTTACACATTATATGCTGGATGAAATTCATAGTGAGCAGTTAGGAATACTTCATGGTACCCATGTAGCACGTAAGAACTTCGTTTATTTTTACTTTTATTTACAAGTAACAACGTCAAACATAATATAGTAGAATATAGAGAATAATGTACGAACACTTTCCCTCGTTTTAGCTAATTAGAACATCCTTTGACTTGATGTTTGTTCATTTGTGTTTGACCTTAGTCGTTAGGCTGTAATGTTCAGCTTCGTGTTGTTTTCGCACTCATCACGAGTGGGGCTATACGTAATCAGATACGAATGATGCAAAGTGTTGCTTCCTCACTTATTGGCAGTATGATGTAGACAATGTAAACAAAATGGATTTCACTAAAAAAAAAATCTTCAATTATTCAATATGTTTGGCCAACAACCATTGAGAAAAACTAACTTTTGAAATATTATTCATTGAAAAGTCTTCCAGTCTTGTCCCAAACTCAAATGTTTGTTTTGGAAAAACTATAAGGTCGGATACAAAAAGCAACTCAGCAAGTTAAATACCACATTGGCCAGTTCAATACTTCGTCATTCAGCCTGCACCGAATTTATAATTGGGGTACTTTTTATTCTTAATTTAACTGTTGTTACCCTTCTAATACCCAACATATATTATGTTTATAATTCACTAAAATCACGTGGGAGCAGCTTGTTTTGCTTTGTTTAATATCGTTATTTTGAATAAAAAGTTATGGTGATTGTAGTTGGGTTATATGTTCTAAAATTGGGTTATAGTTTATAATTTCAACACAATATTATTATTAATGTTTTCAAAAATTTACACAGGAACGGACAAATCATTACCCACAATTCACTAGGTTGCATATACGTGCTCATACGTGCTGTTTTTAAAGTATACATATTACTGAACAACACAAGCCTGAATATCAAAATCAGAATAATTAGCCGTTTTGAAAGGGACGTAGGCCTACCTAAGTTAGTATTTTAAGTATATTTAGTTAATTATGCATATACTAAAAATATAAGCACTACTAAGTCTATTTTTATGCGGCTTTATGTCATTACTCAGGGCGGAACTAAAATTCTTCTCTCTATTGATATTAAACGCAATGGCTTATATAATCACCCCCAAATACTTGGGTAGAAATTATAATAAACTATACATAATTATGCCACTCGTATCCCACTGCTGTGTCTTCTCTTAAGTTGTGCCTACGTTAATGGTTCAACAAAGTTACGTGTCCTTTAAATATTATTGTATTACATGAGTATCATAATCTAACGTAAGATATGTAGTTAGTTCCTCCATGAAGTAACGTTCATTTTTAATAACGTATTTTCTTAATAGGTGTTATCATAACGTTACTTGTTATGAACATATTTTATGCAAACATGTGCTTTGAAAGTTCCACAGAGGGGAAGGTGGTATGGGGGTACTCATGTTTCTTTTCTAAAATTTGTTTCTGCCTCAAAACGTGATTTACGGGAGACGTGGTGGGGTGTAAGGGTCTCCCACCACTTCTTCACTTACTCGTGTATATTTAATTGACTCGATTTCTTTTTAATTGTTTATTTATGTAGCCTATTGATTTAAATTATTTTTTAAAAGGGTGGCGATGATCGTTGTATGCGACAGCCGATCGTGGGTGTTTACACCTCGCCGTATACCCAATTAGTACCGTATGGTCCGTTACAATTGTTTTTGAAATCGAATCGGGTAGCAATTATGGATATGTCTAACTCAATTAGCTAAACAAATTACAATCGGTATACACTACACAGTGTGTGTGTGTTTGTTTAACCGGCCTCGGTATAAATAATGTTTCTAATGTTACAATTATAGCACATTCACGTTGTAACAATTAGTCGATTAGAGACAAAAGCCCATGTCGTATTTTTACATGAAAATTGCTATGAACTTGTGGTATAGGGTAGTTACATTATAGTAATATTGTCGCATATATATTCTCCCTAACCCGCTTTTCCCTTTTGCGAGATATCGTAGATCGATAGAATCCAAAATATGACAGCATGCCCTGGCTTGTTCCCCTCTTAGATTTCTGGCGACGGCGCCGTCTCTGCTGTGATATTAAACATGAATTACTCGTCAATCTAATCCGAATAAACCGTGTTTGTTGGTCTTCAAGAGAACCGTTATCGTATTATGCAAACGTTTTCACTATAAATTTAAAAATAGCCAGGGCCGTAGCGAAGGCATTAT